>QEOT01009159.1:4216-51733 GCA_003123785.1 Pterocarya stenoptera
TTTTTTTTTTTTTTTTTTATAAATTGGTAAACAAAATTTGATTGAGAATAAGAATAGGCAAGAGCCTTTTTAACTCGTTACTTTCACACATATATTGTTTTTTACATGTTTTTTTCTTGAGCTTGTGGGCAATTTATGAGTTGATTGTGTATACTATTTACAATTTGTTGTGATAGGTTGATGTTACTTGAAGAAAATCAAATTGCCTTTCACTCTGAGGATGGATTGATCTTTGATGGTGTTAAAGATTATTCTCGCCAAATTGCTGAGATGATAGGGTTGGGAAGTGACTCTGACTTTCTTCAAGCTGGTGTAAGATTTTTTTTTTGTATCTTATAGACATGTTTCTAGTTGTTACCCTTTGGACACCACTGGGTTTTTAGAAGTCTGGAATTTGTTGAATGCAATTCTGTATTGTCCTCGTGATGTTTAACAATTAACTTTTTGAAGTAACAATGCCATAGAGTCTGTTTTTTGTTTCTTTGTGTGCTACTTTCTTTCTCCATTCTGGTGAAGAGCAGTAGAATATCGGTTGTGGTACATTTTTTCATTTAATGATGTTAATTACAGGTTCGTACTGTACTCGATATTGGTTGTGGATTTGGTAGCTTTGGAGCTCATTTAGTCTCACTGAAGTTAATGGCTGTTTGTATTGCGGCTTACGAGGCAACTGGCAGTCAGGTCCAATTGGCACTTGAGAGAGGTCTTCCAGCAATAATTGGAAGCTTCATTTCGAGACAGCTTCCATATCCATCCTTGTCATTTGACATGGTTCATTGTGCTCAGTGTGGTATTGTTTGGGACAAAAAAGGTACTTTCAGAGTTAGATTAGGCATGATTTCATACCCCTTATAGATGACATGCTTTCTTTTTAGTGTTGCAAAGCTTCTTGGTGCTTGATTCATGTCACTTGTACTTTTATTGCTTTCTTGATATCTTCTTGCCTTTTTGTTTTTGTCACGGATTCTCCATTGTTTGAATGCAGTAATAGTGCGATGGGGGAACTGAACATGCCTGAGGAATTTGTTGGGGGAAATAGCCTTGGATACCCTTTCCAGAAAAAAAATAGAGTAATAGATACACATAGTTCTGACCTAGAGTGACAGGGCATCATAGCACCATCATTGATATTTTAAAGTTTCTAATTTTTGTTCTTTTATTTTTTATTTTTTTTATTGTGGATCTATAGATTATGGGGTTGAGTATTGTTTGCGGCTGTAAAAAGCATGTCTTTGCTGCCTAATGATGGCTTCATTGAACAGATGGGATTTTACTCATTGAAGTTGACCGGGTGCTCAAGCCTGGAGGTTACTTCGTGTTAACCTCACCCTCAGGCAAGCTACATGAAACAGCAGTGGGTAAAAGGAAGAGAAATGTGTTAACTCCAATGGAAGAATTGACCCAAGAAATCTGTTGGAGTCTTCTAGCGCAGCAAGATGAAACTTTCATCTGGCAGAAAACTGTGGATTCTGATTGTTATGCCTCTCGGTTAGGATATGTTAAATGATGCACTGTTTTCCATAACATACTTTTGCGAGTTCTGAGATCAAGAAACTACAGTTTTAGATTTGATTTTTCCTTGCTCCATTGAAGTAGTTTGGACCTGCCATGTTTTTCTCCTGAACTCACAGCTTTATTAATACTTCATTTTGTTCTTATTTGTAGCAAGCAGAGTGCTATACCACTTTGTAAAGAAGGGCATGATGTTCAGTCATATTATCAGCCCCTTGTATCATGTATAAGTGGGACCTCTAGCAAACGCTGGATTCCAATCCAGAATAGATCTGCTGGTTCGCAATTGAGTGCAAGTGAGCTTGAAGCTCATGGAAAGTATTCTTTTATTATGATTTGTAAGGTTAAATACACTTTTCACTCCTAAACTATTAAGTATTTTACATTTTGTAACACAAACTAATAAAACTGAATACACTGACAATTGTACCCTCCTACTGCAGCCAGGTGTCAAATAGCTCTGTTAGGATCCAACAAGATTGTGCTACATTACTATTTATCATGATCTTAGTGGTGAAACTTGGACTAAAGGCGTTACTTGTCAGTTCTTGGTAGCTTGAGGGTGCAATGTGTCAATTTTATTAGTTTAAGTTGAGAAGTGTAAAATACATGTTAAATCTAAGGGTGAAAAGTGTTTTTAACCATTCTTAATTTTACTTTTTTGGTGTTCCAGTTGTCTGGATGGTCTATTAATCAGCTCGTATCTTTGCAGGAGTTCTGCCCGAGAATTTCTTTGAAGACTTACGGGTTTGGAGATCAGCTCTGAAAAACTACTGGTCTCTGCTTACACCCTTAATTTTCTCAGACCATCCAAAGAGGCCTGGCGATGAGGACCCATTGCCCCCATTTAACATGATACGCAATGTGATGGACATGAATGCCCATTATGGGGGTTTAAATGCTGCATTTTTGGAGGAAAAAAAATCGGTATGGGTGATGAATGTTGTACCCATCAGAGCTCGTAATACACTTCCTTTTATACTTGATCAAGGCTTTACTGGCATTTTGCATGACTGGTAAGTCATTAATTTCTGTTCTTTCTAAAAATTATTCTTCTAAGTAGAATATTTAGTGTTGATCTTTACTTAAATCTCCCTTACCTAATTTTTCTACTAACAACTAATCGCAAATCTGCTTATAAACAATGATAATTGTGGGAAATCTTAATCTGCAAGATGTCAAGTGATGTTCTAATTAAAAACCTGCTAAGATATAAGACTTGCTGGATTGGATCTATGATGCACCCCTTGCCTGCTGGAGATATATATCGCAACTTACAAATCAACTAGCTAATTAGGAAAAAGAAAAGGAGCAGAAGAAAATAAAACTCCCAATTTCATTTCTCTTTTGGGGATTGAACTGGAAGTTTTAGACTTAGTATACATATACTTCACTTTTCTGGTTTGGGAAAACATTCATGACCTTCGCTTCTAAAGAAAAAGCATGCGTCATTTCTTGGGTCCATTGACTATAATGTGTTTTTTTCCTTCAAAATTAGTAAATAACACTTTGTTAGAAATAGGTTGCTTTGCAGCTTAATAGATGTAACTATCCATATTGGTACACAGGTGTGAACCTTTCCCAACATACCCCAGGACATATGATATGCTTCATGCAAATGGGCTCCTTTCACATCTCAGTTCAGAGAGCTGCAGTGCAATAGACTTGTTCTTGGAGATGGACCGGATGTTGCGACCTGAGGTATTTGTATTGCAACTCAATTCTTTATTGCTTATGCTGGATAATGTGGTGGAATGTGAATTAATTATTTTGAAATTCAAATTAGAAGATTGATTGCCTTCGAGACCTGTCCTTGTGTTATACTCTTATAGGGAGGAAGCGGACACGAGTTATGCTCCCTTTCCACCCTCTTTCATGTTCCTGATCTGGCTTTTCTCTGCTGGAAAGTTTCATATAACATGGATTTATTGAAATTTTAATGCAAATTCGAAATTGCTTTTGGCACCTTTCTTTGTCTTATAATCCTTAGATACTAAAAACTTAAGTAGGAGGGAGTTGAATTATGCCCCTTTTTCTCCTTTTTTTTGTTCCTAATCTGACTTTCTCTAAGCAACTGCCTAAGATGGATCCCTCATACTTTAAGTTAATCTCATTCAACCTCCAATACCTTTTCTTTTCTTTTTTCTTCGCTAGGTACATATGATGTTCTCTCTCTATAAGTTGTGTCCATGGTGTTTCTGATGCTATAGTTGCTACTTGCTTGGATATCCGCTGCTATATGATGAAGTTCATAATATGTAATATGAAATTCTGAATGGTTTTCAGGGATGGGTTGTTCTTTCTGATAAAGTAGGAGCTATAGAGATGGCACGCATGCTTGCTACACAAATACGGTGGGAAGCAAGGGTGATTGACCTTCAGAACGGCAGTGACCAACGGCTGCTTGTTTGCCAGAAACAATTCATCAAGAAATGATAGATTCAGCATCTAGAGGTCTCACCTCTGTAAACGTGTACACATCTTTGCTCTGGTAATTCTTTAAATCTGCCAGGAAATTAGGAAACGTTCAGGTGGATATAGTATTCAGTCAATAATGACCTGATGTTCCTGTTGTAGAGTCAGCCATACACCCTACAAGAGTTGGAAAAGTAAAATTTAAAACCAGGAAAAAAAATTGTGAGGTTTGCGTTAGCTGTGGCTGACTTAAAACTGGTCTAGGCTTTGGAAGGTCCATCTTTGCCTTTGCACTACTGAATGAAACATAATAGCTATTTTGGTTACTTCCCTGTTGAAAGCAGTTTATTGCACAATAACTGAGGAAGCAACTAAAACAACTATTTGAGCGTGTTCAATGTTTATGGCACATTTTGAGTGAGGTTCTTGAATGATTCTTATGTGTGTTAGCTTTACAATAATCTCATGTTATTATTGTCAGGGATATGAAATGTTTTGATAGCAAATATGTGTAAGATGTGCTCCGAGACTGATGGATTCGACCTTGTCCACCACCGATCAAGATGTGGAGGCTGTACATTAAAGACGTTTGCCACACAAAGTAGCTGCAAATCTGTTTATTTTTATTTATTAAATTGTCGAGTGTTGTAGCAATTCATTCATTTAATATTTTTTAGCATTTCATTTTTGTTTTTATTTTTGTTTTTTGTTTTTTATTCCTTCCTTAATTGATTTTGGACACTTTATTTCCTAGTTTACAATCGCCATTGTCGTCCAAAGAATTTTGATTGGCCACAAAATGTAAGAGTTATATGTGTAGCAACTTTCTCTTCTACCCTGTTCATTATAGTTAGGGGTGTAATTAGTTCGGTTTGGTTTGGTTCGGTTTGGTTTTGGATATATTTTAAAATCAAACCGGTATACACTGGTTTTGATATTTGAAGAACCGTACTGCACTGGTTACATCTCTAAACTGATACTTCCGGTTTTACCGATTTCGGTTCGGTTTGATCCGATTTTTCCAATAATTATATATATAGTATATACAATATACTATATATATATTATAGCATTTAATAATATAGTGATAATATATTGTAGAATATTATAATTGTATTATAGACTATAATGATATAATATAGTGATATATTATAGTATATTATAATATATAGTGATATTGTATTAATATAACTACTAATATTATAGACTATAGTGATAATATATAGTTATTTATATATGATTTTAAAATTTGATATTATATTAATTAGTAATTTAACATATAATACAAAATTATTTTATATATAATTATATGTTATATATAAAATTTTTATGTGCAGTCATTTTTGTGTACTTCTTGCGTACTCTACTAATATGATTGACTATGTCATTTTTTTAATATAAAATAACTGTTTCGGCCAATCACATCAATGTAATATGCAAGGAGGAAGTAAAAATGAATGTATATAGCAAAACTTTTACATATAATATAAAAATCATATAGAAATATTTTATATAATATAAAAAATTAAAAAATATATATGAACTAGTTCAGTCTGGTTCAGTCCGATGTTAGAATAAGAAAAATTGAAACTGGATCGATTTCGACTGATTTTGAAAAAAAGAGAATCGATACCTAATTGAACTAGTTTAGAATCGGAATGAATCCACAACTTCACCTATTTTTTTTTTACCCTTAATTATAACATGTTAGGAACTAGGTTGTATAGAAACCGACAGGACTGGCCGTCGCCAATGCAGATCGGCCGTCGAAGTCCGAAATCAGCAGTATAAAATTAAGAAAAGCAATGTTGGTCGATTTAGTTTCGGTCTAAACCAAACTTAAACCGTCAAACGGTTATATATATATTTGTTATATATTATATGTATATAAAATGATGTTTCACGTAATTTTAATAAACCCCATTCTTCTTCTTCTTCTCTCGTCTTCTTCTTCCCTCTTCAACTACAACTTCTTCCCACCGTCAGCACAGCACACCACTCGCCTCCTCCTTCACATCAACATCAACAATAGACTGACAAACAATATTAACTCACACCAACATCAAAGACGCCAATTTTCTCCCCCCTAATTGGCCAGTTCTGAGGCTCTCCAGACGCCGTCAATGAGGTGTCAATTTTGGATCGAAACCGTACCGAATACGTCGGTTTTCAATCTTAATTAGAACTTTTGCCTAAGAAGTAAAAAACAAGACATGTATGAACTAGAAGCAATGGGTTTTATGGTGGTCAAGGAGTGTCCTCTCTAGGATCATTCCATTTATCCCTAAATTACAAATCATTTGCAATCTCCAAAGCTTCAATATGACCTTCCTTGTTTTACTCATTTGCCATTATAACCTTCCTTTATTGTTGCACAAAATAGCACCCTCTCTCCCCATTTGAGAAGATTGAAACACAACACCATCAAAGTTAAGCTTAGACTTTCCACTAGGAGAGAGTTTCAAGTTGAATAGCTTTTATTTGGCGATTGATTAATGCTAGATACAGTCATGATTTGTACAAGTATTGTTCACTCTTTTTTTTTTTTTTTAAGTAGAGTTTACTGTTAAAAAATTAATTTTTTCATGTAAATCTCTTATATTTTCTCTTTTTTTTTTTTTAAAAAAGAGTGGGCGACGCCTGCTCAATCTACGATTGTAAATATTATTTCTCTTGGGGATTAGTTTGTATTTCTTTCACTGTTTTGTAACTTTATACATACGCCAATCAATTGTTTATAACCTCTTTGGGCACAAGATTTGTCTCTTTGTGCACCCCTTAAGCCCCTACATCTCCACATCCCCGCACAATGGTAAAGAAGAAAGAAAGACGAATTCCGAGTCCCTGTATTGCGATAGCTCCCATACCGACGAAGCAAACAATTCGATTTGACAAAAAAAAAAATCCATTATGTAATTGAATAAATCCTCGGCTCCATCTCGTACCCCTTCTTCAAACCCACCCTTCAATTTTGAATTAGCAAATATAATATCTTCGTGCATAATATGAATTCAAAACATTAATGATTGATAAGTGAGCAAGTCCAATTATTTATCTCTTGTAATCGATTTACTTTTCTCTTATAATCGAATAATTATTAATTACTCTTGTAGTAACACTTTTAATACGTCTGAAAAAATAATTTTAAAATGAATTTTGTTATTCATAATCTTTACACCACACAATATATTTATTTTTATTTTTATTTTAATTTTATTCTTCTTAAACTAATTGAATTATTGTACTCATTATCCATATACTATGGGCAGTGCTACATCTACCGAGAATGTAGCACGAGACCCGTCTCAATAAGAACAAAAATATTTTTTTTTAATTTTTTTTTCAGTCATTTTTTTATATTCTTAAACATTTTTTTAATTCACAACATCACTAAAAATACTTTCTTTGTCACTAAGTAAAAAAA
This sequence comes from Pterocarya stenoptera, assembly GCA_003123785.1. NCBI lineage: Eukaryota > Viridiplantae > Streptophyta > Magnoliopsida > Fagales > Juglandaceae > Pterocarya > Pterocarya stenoptera. The sequence continues at coordinate 11,568 of QEOT01009159.1, forward strand.
AAATTACTGAGAATCAACATTCGGTGACTCTAGCATTTTTTATATACTATATACATTGGTAAGAGAAAAAATATATATATATATATAATATATAGTATAAAGATGATGAGTAAAATTTTTATTTTAAAAGATATAAATCATAAAAATAGAATTTTTATTAGAAAGAAGTCCAACAGCAGTTACAGCACCCAACAAAATCTCACGAGTCGCGCGCTTCCTCTTTCAAAATCCCTAGAGTCCTGCCCCTACGCCCAACTAACGGTCCGGATCTGGTCTTACTACCCCAAAACTTGCTCGATCTTTAACATCTACCTTAACTTCTTCACCATATAAGCCCCCTCCCCCTCGCATTCGCAGCTTCTCATTTCGTTATTCTCTCTTGACTCTCATTTTCCCTGAGCCGAAACCTCCGCTGCTTCTCGCTTTCTGCTTTCTTTGCTGTCATTTCGTTTTGATCTCTCTCCGAGAAGAGCAACAATGTCTACGGAAAAGGAAAGAGAGACCCAGGTTTACTTGGCCAAGCTCGCCGAACAGGCCGAGCGTTATGAAGGTTCTCTTCTCTCTCTCTCTCTCTCTATATATATATATATATTCAACTTCCATTTAAAAAAAAAATTATTTCTTTACTTGTTCATTTATTTGTTTCTCTGGATCCATTTGTGTAATGCATTGGCATTATGATTCGCCTTCTTAATGGTATAAAATTATCTGTGCGCCCGTGGAATCTGGATTTCTTTTTTCTATATAGTAATGCGAGAATGTCTTGACTGTTTGGAAATATGGCTGGAGATGCTGGTGATGAACCCAAGTGTTGTGTTTCGTTTTCTGCTGTTTTACATAGCTGCAATTCATCGGATCGGTTTGTCGATGTAAGAATTAAATCTTGTTTATCGTGTTTTGTTGATTTGAGACGCCATGGAATCCGTGGTGATATCACCGTATCAGATTGGTCGCTTAGGAGAAAATTGGCACATTAGTCGAAGTTTCTTGTGTTTTTCCGCTGTGCCAAAAACCGACACTATTAATGACATTGTTACCGTATTATTCTTACACTAATTGTTTTGGTCAGTTATCCCGGAAGACGAAGACAACAAAAGTATTTGGTTCCCGGTATACCTTTCTCTCAGTGCCCACCATTCTTTATACAAGAAAGGAAGGGGGAAAGGCAAAAAAGAACAATAATGCTTAAAGAAGAAGCAAACCAACTTTTTATAAGTAAAAATTTATTATTATCAATAGGTTTAGCCAAGTACACTGGATCTATGCAAGAGAAAATATCTAGCTAGGAAGGAGAAATAGATACAAGGAAATCATAAACATTAAGCCCATTAAAATCTAAACTAATTTTGGGCATTTAACTTCCTTATATGTATAGATATATATATATATATATTCTGATCACAATACTTTTTTCATATCTGATGCGGTTGAAAATAAATGTACTTGGCCATAATGACATGTAAATGAGTAAAGATCGGGTTAATTAAGGTCTGTATACATAATACTTAGAAAAAATGTGTGTATACATAATGCGGCTGCTTATTTTACTATATTTTTTATGACATAATTAGGTTTATCCAGTGGCTTTTAATAGCTTCCTTTCGAATGTTTGGTAGCTGGTATGTAATACACATAAAATGAAATTCGTCTGCCTTTGTTTTTCTGGCTCATTCTACTTATTCTTTGTCAAAATTTTGGATATGATTTAGTACTATGTACATCACCGTGATAGGTAGAACATTAATGAAAAGGTATTTCCTTATTCAATTGGAAGGGATATTTAAAATTGGAAACTGTTCTCCAGTTACATTACAGGAGTGATCTCTGTCTGAAATTTCATATTTCGATGATGGCACAGAAATGGTCGAGTGTATGAAAAAGGTTGCAAAACTTGATCTTGAGCTGACTGTGGAGGAGAGGAATCTCCTATCTGTGGGATACAAAAATGTCATTGGTGCTCGCCGAGCTTCTTGGCGCATTATGTCATCCATTGAGCAAAAGGAGGAGTCTAAGGGAAATGAGAACAACGTTAAACTTATTAAGAGTTACCGCCAGAAGGTTGAGGAGGAGCTCTGCAAGATTTGCAGCGACATTCTTGCTATCATTGACAAGCACCTGATTCCCTCTTCCAATTCAGGAGAAGCCACGGTTTTTTATTACAAAATGTGAGTCACGTTACTTTTATGGTATGTTCCTTCATTTTGCCACATGCTTTATAAAAAAACTCATGTAGAAATTCAAGAAATTATTTAGTTTTATGCTCATTCATTTTACTTTATTGATAGTCTTTATATATTTATTCGATGTGATTATAAGAGAATATATTCCAAAGGATTACCACCAGGAGAATAGTTGTGTTTTGATAAGATTATATGTGACTGTTTCTGCCTCCGTTGTGGTGGTCTACATGAAATAGTGTAGATTCTGATTCATCCCCTATTCCAGTGGTCAAAGATGTGGCTGAGTCATGGAATGAAGTAATTTATAAATTCTTCCATTATCTATGTTTTTTAATGTTAAATTGTTTGTTGTTTGATGTGTTATGCATGAATGCAGGAAAGGTGACTATTATCGCTATCTTGCCGAGTTCAAGACTGACCAGGAAAGAAAAGAGGCAGCTGAAGAGTCATTGAAGGGATACGAGGCATGTTCATTTGATATATCTTATCTTTCTACCAATGGCCAATCAATACACGTTCATGTATTATTCTTTATTTCTGGTAACTTGATCTTCCCCCCTGCCATATTTTGTTAGGCTGCTTCAGCCACTGCAAACACCGATCTTCCATCAACCCATCCAATTCGTCTTGGCCTTGCTCTCAATTTCTCTGTCTTCTACTATGAGATAATGAATTCTCCTGAGAGGTATTATGTTTTTTCCCTGGTCATCTGTTCCGTGAATTCGAAAGATTTGCATGCTAGTTAAGTCATGATCGATCGATGTTGTTACTGAAACTTGCAGGGCCTGCCATTTGGCCAAGCAAGCTTTTGATGAGGCAATTGCAGAGCTGGACACCTTGAGTGAGGAATCATACAAGGACAGCACCCTAATCATGCAGTTGTTGAGAGACAACCTCACTCTTTGGACCTCTGATTTGCCTGAAGATGGAGGTATAATAGACCCACCCATTAGCAAAATGCATGAAGCTCTCTCATGTTTAATTTTAACTTGTAAATGCTCTCACGCAGGTGAAGACAACCTCAAAGGTGAAGACTCCAAACCTACTGAAGCTGAGGCAAGTGGTTGCATGATTCCCTTGTATATACCACTTTTAACCAAATTACTGATTGCCATTGCTGTTACTAAAAAAATCTGGTTTTAAACTATTTTGCAGCATTGACGGGGTGGAAGGCACCTGAGAGAGAGCTGGATAGTATATCATTCTACTTCGTAAGGGTGGCTTCTTTGGTTTTCTCGCAAGAGGATTGGACTAGCAATTTGGACATATTATAAATTTTGTTGATCTTTTTGGCCACAATCAAAGCCATAAAGGTCAATCAGTTCCCTGACTTTTTATTTTTCAATTAATTTTCTTTTATTTTTCCTCTTATTTTGGCTTTTCATCGAGGCGTGTTATTTAAGCAATGGATTTTTTTTTTCTGTGCTGGTCTTTCTTTTGAAAATCTTCCTTCTTTTACTCATTCTCCTGTTTTTTAAGCAAGCATTATATTAGTCGAATGGTAATAAATAGAAAAACTCGAAAACGTGATTTGAACCCACAAAATTGATTCCGAGTCTTGCAATGCCGCCGGTCCTCTCGCGCTAATCTTGCATTTGGTTATCAAAGTCGGAAATTTCCAGACTGTTCGAGGTGGCGATGCTCGGACCGGGATGAAACTTGAAATTTCCAATAAAGTAGGTCGATTAACGCCTTGAGATCTCGCCGGTATTGACTGCTTGTGGAATTGTTTCTCATGGCCCAATACCAATCACATGTCAGAATAGCAGTTGGTTTCCAAGTTTTTTTTTTTTCCTTTATTGTTTTATTTTGATTTAAAATCTCTACATTTTCAAACTCCAACGCTGAATACGATTTGAATTACAATTTGAGAAGATACAGCATTTTATACACCCATTGTATTTCTTTTTAGGCCCAAATTACCAAACTGCAAATATTTAGTTCTAAATAGTCTAAAGACTATGTTTTATATCTCTCTAAATTGTAGAAAATAATTTGAACAAAAAAACAATATTGAAAGATGCGCAATCAGGGATCACTAAGTAAGGAATTTGTACTTTGAAATTTGGGATAATTCGTGAGGACAAAATGTGACTGCACAACGCATCAGAAGGACGATACAAGTCGTCTACATTTTAAACCAACTATAGTTGATTAGAGGAATATATACTCTTTGCCTAATTTACATGTTGGAAAAGTTTGGCAACTCGCCACAGCTCTACCTCCATTTATTGTTTCCCTTGACGACAACAAAAACCATACTTCGAGTGGCAACTCAAAAGAAATATATCACATTAAACCTTCTAAAAGCAACATCGATCTCCCATCAAGTCTGCGCCTAAAGATAAAGAGAGAGAGATGGAAATGGAAGTTAGAGAAAGCAACCACTGCACAATCTAGCCCCCCAAAAGAAGGGAGGGGTAAAGGATACAGCGCTCATGTACTATACCATATACTAAACAAACACGTTTAAACAAAACATGTACATATACCAAAATTGGCAGTTATGATTCTTCCTTGATGAAAAAACTTTGGGGCAAGCAAAAATCTTCCTCATGATTCAGGATTTCCATCTCCTCGTCATCTGGTTTCTGAGATTGAGCATGTCAAAATAATCAGCTCTCAAAAGGAAAAACATACATGATGTCCAAGGCATAAGTAGCAGAAACACACATCAAACTTGTCTCCATTTGGCTTTTATTTTTTCACTTTAAGAGGAGAAAAGGGGCGGGGTGGAACTCTATCATTTCAATGTTTTCATCTAGCATCTTACTATTCTGAACCTCTGTTTATGTATGCGTACACCCTCGGCTGAGCTACACTTTATTTTACGAAACATCACTTTGGTCATCAGGCATTGCAATGCACAAATTCACAGATACCCAAAATCCCATTAAACCAAAAAATAAAGGAATTTTAATATATGCAACAAGTGAACTATAAAACTTGATTAAACAAATGAAACAGTTTTCAATTTACACAAGGCTTAGAAATTGTAACATTCCAAGGAAAGCCCAAGCCACATTTGGGCCTATACTACAAAAAGGACCAGTCAAAGTTACAATTGGAGCCCTTTGGAATTATTATAACAGGCAAAAACTTTTCCCCAAGCAATATGGGATCCCATACATCATCTTCCTATATTCAATCCTAGAAATTACAGAAATTCAAACAGAAAAAGAAGAATGGAACAGAAACTTAAAAATTGAGATCAATTTATTATAGCACATAGAAATGAGTGATGGGCCTATGGCATTTGATTCGAGTAGAGGGAAAATAAAAAGATATGTATCACTTAAACTACTTAAATACCAGCATTTCTAAGTTGTAAAAGCGATCCAGCAACTGCAGCACCTCATCAGAAGAAAAGCGTCGATCAAAGCTGCCACAGTAATGTACATATTGTAAGAGAATGTACCAGAAAATGAAGGTTTACCAAAATCTATTCAATGGAAACGAACAAAAGAAATTTATTCAATGGAACAAACCTTTTCCGAAGAAATTCCATCAAACCATAGAGGACAAAGTGGCGATGTATTCCTGCATGGGAACAATTTGTTGAGTGCTCATCCATCTCCAAATAATAACTAAATACTATAGTCAAATTTTAATTACAATAATTGTTTTTTCTCAATAAACGAACATATTTTCTCTACAATATGAAAGTTCTTCCTTTACCCAATGCTTATTATGGTTCCTCTTCAATTGACTTAAGTGATCAGACTAGATGTACCAGGCTCTACTGACAATTTGTGGGTACTCATGATGTAATTCCACAAAAAGTGGAATCCAAGACTTGTAATTATCATCTCTCTTTTTCTTTATTATCATTTACAAAAGCTGCAGCTCAGCAAAGGAGGAAAATTTACTGCTTGAGCATTTGATACAATATGAAATTCTCAGTATCCTACAAAAAATTGTTGATTCTCTACATGTCAAGCTTCAATCTATTTATATCAGAGAAATCTGCAATACATGGAGACGGCAAGATTGATGAAATTTTGAACTGGAAAACAATGTTTTCCAATCATTCCCTCATTTCTCCCAGGAAGCCTTATATATATATATATTTTAATTGGCACCGGATGTCCAGAACAGCGTCCCGACTAATCCCGGGAGTGCACAAGCCCTCGGCAAGGAGTTTCCTGCAAGTGCACCTTGGGTAATTCAAGGGAAAAATCCCCCATTCCGATAGCCCCTAGAGATTGTTTGCACCCAAGGGGATTTGAACCTTGGACCTAGGAGGAACATACCCCCAAGCCCAAGCCCTTCACCACTTGAACCAACCCCCTAGGGGTTAGGAAGCCTTATATACATACCCCTCATTCTCAGGTTTCTATAGGGAAGTATCACATACATACACAAAATATTGTTTTTCTATAAGTTAAAAAATGTTGCATCTCAAACCCATCACCATGGAAATATTCAAGCTGATGAAAGGTTGAACGTGAAAATTTTATTTTTCAGTAAGTAACGGCAAACTTTTTTTTTGCCATAAATTAAAGCAAAAATTAAAAGTATACTATGATTTTGGCTCGGAACTCAATGGAGACCACCAGAATCCTCACTATCAGAGTAACACAAAGAACAAGCACATAACGTGCATTAGTTGCGAAGGACATTTCATTGTATGCAAAGTTCGTTAAACAGTTGAACTCTTTAACTATCTCAAGTAATGTGAGATGGTCACGGAATGTTTTCATTCATATCATTGTACTCAAAACGACATCATGCAAAATACATACATACATACATACATACATATATATATATGTGTGTGTGTGTGTGTGCGTTCTTATTTTATGCCATTGTCAAGCACAGCGCAATTCGTTTCTAAATGGAGGAGCTGAAAAACAAATAACCATTCAGCTGGAAATGAAAATACACAGAAAAATGGGTCTAAATAATACAAAAAATTGAAAATTCGAAAGGATTGATAAACCTGCCTTGTAGTTTAACCGGAGGATAAATTTCCAGCGCTTCCAACAATCTAAGCTCCAATTCGACCTGTGATTCCTCCTAATTAAGCATAAAGTTAATTAAAATCACATCCAATTTGCAGCGCATATACATATACATACATATCGATCGAGATAGAGAGATAAATGCCTTGGGGAGAGAAGAAGCAGAGGAAAGGGGAGCTTTGCAAGGAGAATGAACGGACATGCCGTCTTGTTCCTCGTCTCTTCCTTTGCCTCCACTGTCCATGTCCATTTATGTATATATACGCAAACTCAGAAAAAGCAACGTCTTGTTGACGGGATAATGCTTCCGATACTTTTTGGATTAACCAGAAAACGAAAGCATTTTGTTTCTTTCTTCGTTAGGGTTTCGGCGTTTGATCCAACGGGATTCCGATACGGAGAACGAACTCGCGCTGACAATGTGGTTGGTCTTGGGCGGACATAATGGGCTGATGGACTTTGCATGGGCCCATAATGGGCCAAAAGTTCACGTTTGAGTTCATGGCCCATAACGCATAAACTAAAACTAGTGTTATTTTTATTTTGCACTTTTTGGATATGCTAATTTCGAAACCTATGATCATTTCTATCAAATAAATGATAAAAAAACTTTCGGCATACCCCGAGACAGTTGTTGGAGCTGAATCCACCAGTTGCAGCAGGGTCCACTGCTGGACATGCAACCACCAACTACTGCCGAGGAAATAGTGCAACACCCAAGGTAGAACCTAGTCGAAGAGCAGGGCATACATGTTTCCACGCCAACTCGCAGAGCAATGCCTGCTCGAGCAGTTCTTCATCCAGTATGCATTAGGGAAGCAAATGTGAGCATGGCACAAGCAAGAGCTTTCACAGAAAAAAACTTTCTTTATCAAAGGCAAAGGGAAGATGTTTGTTGACAAAGTGAACTGTTACTCTAAGCTGGAAAATAGAAGAAACACTATCAATATGTTTGCTGGCATTTCTAAGGTGGAACCGTGGAGAAGCCATGCAGGAGGGAAAGCTAGAATGGGAGCTGATTTTCAAATGGAACAGTCGAAGCCGAGTGGTAGTGATGATGAACAATGGATGGTGGACCAAGGCAATATTGAGACAAATAAATCCTCTACACCTAGTTCCCCAACTCTGTTAGACAACAGCACTACAAAGGAATATTCGGGAATGTCACGGAGCACTTCATCTGCAGCAAAGAATATTTCTGTTATAACCGAATGTTGATGTGGCCTTCTGCCATTGGTTCTTTTATAGAAATCATTGTTTTATTTCTCTCTCTCTCTCTCTCATAGACCACAAGTGTATAAATTCACACCATTGTAAAGCTTGAACAGTAAGTGAAAATATATAGAACAATTTTCGTTCCAGAGGTTTTACACTCTCTGTTTTGCTTAGTCTTTTTATCAAGCACCTTATATGCAAAGGTTTTAACATGGTATCTAAGAGCCATTAGGACCAACATCCCCTCTTCTACAATGACTACTCCACAGAAAACTTCGTCCCCAGCCAACCCAACCATCATTAGTTCCTCATCCCATTTTATTACTATCAAACTCACCTTGGAGAATTATCTCTTCTGGAAGACACAAATCGTGCCCTTCCTTAAAGGTCATCAGCAGCTAGGCTATGTGGACGGCACCACCCCTATGCCGCCTCCCATGGTCAATAATACTGTAAATCCTGAACACACGAAATGGGTATTGCAGGACCAACTCATAGTATCAACGATTAATGCTACCTTGTCTGATACTGTGTTAGCTCAAGTGCTCTCCTGCGCAACTTCCTCTGCGATTTGGAACACTTTGGAAAATTTATTTTCTGCTCAATCTTCAGCTCATGTTATGCAAACTAAACTTCAACTGGCTACCTTGAAAAAGGGTTCAGCTACCATCACCGAATACTTTCACAAAGTCACCACCCTGTCTGCCACTCTTAGCGCTGTCGGTCACCCACTACCCACATCTGAGTTCACCATCTACTTGTTGGCAGGCTTAGGTTCAGAATATGAGTCCCTCGTAACCTCTCTTACCACTCGGCCTGATCCCCTATCTACCTCTCAAATTTATAGTTATCTCTTGAACCATGAGTCCCGTATTTCTCATCAAACCAACTCTCTCCTCTCACCCACTTCCTTTACTGCCAACACCACAACCACCACAAATGCTCATACCCCAGATCTCTCCTCTAACCATGGTAGAGGTCAAAACAATCGTGGTCATGGCTTTCCTAGAGGTGGCAACTCTACCTTTCCTCGTCCACCCAACTCTCGCCCTGTATGTCAAGTATGCAACAAACCGGGTCACTCAGCTTTGACTTGTTATTTTTTGTTTGACTACTCCTACCAAGCCGTACCACCCTCATCTTTCTCCGCTCATCTCATTACCATGCAACCTGTGTCTCCTTCCAGCTCTTGGTTCCCGAATACGGCCGCTACGAATCATTTTACCTCTAACCTTTCTAACCTTCATTTGGATGTTGCAGGTTATCAGGGTCCTGACCAGGTCAGCGTTGGTGACGGCTCCTCTCTCCCCATTTATCACACTGGTTCAGCTCGTCTCTATTCTCCTTCCCGAAACTTTCTTCTTCAGAAAATTTTTCATGTTCCATCTATAACTCGCAATCTTCTTTCTGTACGTCAGTTTTGCATTGATAATCCAGTATACTTTGAATTTCATGCTAATACTTTCTTTGTGAAGGATTTGAAAACTAGAGCGATGCTTTTCCAAGGTCACGTTGAAGATGGCCTCTACGCACTACCACCTGATGTCACGACTCATCCTCCACCCAACATCGTCTCTCCTCAACTCTGTCTTACTGAACGCACGACACCAGCTATTTGGCACACTCGTCTTGGTCACCCGTCAGCTCGTACTACCTCTCTCACAATAAATCGGTTTCGGCTCCCTGTTACAACGTCCAACACTGTCACTCCTCCCTGCCTCGCCTGCCCTCAAGCTAAAATCCACGCACTTCCGAATCCAAGTTCTTCTTCTCGGTCTACTTCACCATTTAATCTTTTGTTTTTAGACGTATGGGGGTCGGCGCCTGTGCCATCCTCCTCTGGATGTAAATTTTATCGTAGTATTATTGATGAATTTTCTAAGTACCTTTGGTGTTTTCCACTGCAATCCAAATCCGATGTATCCATTTTCTTCACTGCATTCTCAACATATGTTTCAAATTATTTTTCTTCCAAAATCCGTGAAATTCAAACGGATGGGGGTAGGGAGTTTCAACCTTTGAAAAATTTCTTTCAAACACAAGGTATCGTTCATCAAATATCCTATCCCTACTCCCATGCCCAGAACGGCACAATCGAAAGGTGCATCGCCAAATCGTTGAGACTGGGCTCTCACTGCTAGCCCAAGCCTCAGTTCCCCAACAATTTTGGGCCGAATCATTTCTCACTGCAGTCTATTTAATCAATAGACTTCCTACACTCATTCTCCACAACAAATCTCCCTTCCAAGTTCTTTTTAAAAAATTACCAGTTTATAAATTTTTAAAAACTTTTGGGTGTCTTTGTTGGCCCAATCTTAGGCCCTTTAATCAACACAAAATGGATCTACGATCCAAACCTTGTGTCTTCATTGGCTACAGCCCAGACCACAAAGGCTATCTATGCCTCCACATACCCACGGGCCGAATTTATGTCTCACGGGACGTTCAATTCCACGAGACCATCTTCCCTTTTGCCTCTGCATCATCTAGGCCCACTTATCTATCCCCAAATATCGGCTCATCCACGAATCTACCCTCACCACCACTACCCTTACTTTCAATTTCCCCTGGGCCACCTCCGGACCAGCCCATCTCTACCACTCAAGCCCAGACCATCCCTCCAACACAGCCATCTAGCCATTCGCCTGTCTCCCAAACACCCAGTCCCAATCTCTCCTCTAGGGTTTCCCCCTCGCGTCCTAGTCTGTCGACACCATCTTCTCTAGCGTCTTCAACATCTTCATCACACCAACCTTCCCCTTCATCTCCACCACGGCCTCACCACCCTATGACCACTCGTTCTCAACACGATATCCATTGCCCTCTCACTCGATCTAACGGAACCATCTCCAGGCCATCCAAAGCCTACTCTCCATAACACCGAAGCCATTTCCTCCAATATTCCGGAGGAACCCTCCTCCTTCATAGAGGCCTCAAAGCACCCTGAGTGGCGTGCGGCGATGGCCCTGGAATTTCAAGCCCTCCTCTCCAACCGAACCTCGGATTTAGTCCTATTCTCCCCTGATCTCAATGTCCTTGGTTCAAAGGGATTTCATCAACATGCCGGCGTTGACTTCTCTGAAACATACAGTCCAGTTGTTAAGCCAGTGACGATCCGTCTCATTCTTTCCATTGTTGTTTCCTCTCGATGGCCGCTACATCAGTTGGACGTCCAGAACGCCTTCCTTCATGGGGACTTGGAAGAAGCTGTTTACATGCAGCAACCGCCAGGCTTTGCAAATCCGGACCATCCTCAACACCTCTGTAAGTTGTGCAAATCCCTTTACGGACTTAAACAAGCCCCTAGGGCTTGGTTCTCTAAACTCAACAGCAAGCTTCTATCCCTAGGATTTGTTGCATCTAGATCCGACACGTCCTTATTTTGTTTCTCAGAAACAATGACTCTGTGTTTGTTCTAATATACGTGGATGATATCATAGTAACGGGCTCTAGTTCCGTTCTAATTTCTCAGTTTATTTCTGCCTTAAGCAATTCATTTCCAATCAAGGATTTGGGAGATTTACATTATTTCTTAGGAATAGAAATCTCTCGGTCCTCTAATGGTTTGTGCATGACTCAGTCCAAATACATCATTGATCTCTTGACAAAAACAAACATGCATGAGTCTAAGCCTGTTTCCACTCCCATGTCTTCCTCAGTTAAGCTTACAGCTACTAATGGTCCATCTTTTGAGGATCCTCAGTTGTATCTTAGTAATGTTGGAAGCCTTCAGTATCTCTCATTTACACATCCTGACATTTCATTTGCAGTCAATAGAGTATGTCAGTATATGCACTGTCCCCGCCTCTCACACTAGCAGGCAGTCAAACGCATTCTGCGTTATTTACATTTTACATCTAATTTTGGTCTTCATTTCTCTGCTAAGTCCTCATTTACTTTATCTGCTTTCTCTGACGCTAACTGGGTTGGCTGCCTTGACGACCGAAAATCCACTAGAGGTTACTATGTGTATTTTGGTTCTAACTTGGTCTCCTGCGGTTCCAAGAAGCAACCCACCATTGCCCACTCCTCCACTTAAGCTGAATATAAAGCCGTCGCTAACACCACCTGTGAGATACTCTGGCTTCAGTCCCTACTCAGTGAACTTCAGATTTTCCTTGCTGAACCACCCACCTTGTGGTGTGACAACCTTGGAGCAACATACCTGTCCGTTAACCCTGTCCTACACTCCCGCACTAAGCATGTGGCTTTAGACTATCACTTTGTCTGCGAACGTGTGGCTGCCAAGTCCCTTCGAGTCTCCTTTGTTTCAAGCAAAGATCAGCTTGCTGACATTTTTACTAAGCCATTATTCATTACCCGATTCACTCTCATGCGATTAAGCCTCAATGTATCTCCAGTGACGCTTGCATCGAGGGGGGCTATTGAGACAAATAAATCCTCTACACCTAGTTCCCCAACTCTGTTAGACAACAGCACTACAAAGGAATATTCAGGAATGTCACGGAGCACTTCATCTGCAGCAGAGAATATTTCTGTTATAACCGAATGTTGATGTAGCCTTCTGCCATTGGTTCTTTTATAGAAATCATTGTTTTATTTCTCTCTCTCTCATAGACTACAAGTGTATAAATTCACACCATTGTAAAGCTTGAACAGTAAGTGAAAATATATAGAACAGCTTTCGTTCCAGAGGTTTTACACTCTCTGTTTTGCTTAGTCATTTTATCAAGCACCTTATGTACAAAGGTTTTAACAGGCAAACTCTGCCAACCCAATAAATTTCACTAGCCCATCACTAATTACCCCTGACATGAAACCCATTTCAAGCCCTCCACGGCAATTAACCCGAAAGATCTTCTGTAAGGACCACTTCAGCAACTAACCCCCATTACAAGCCGCATCCCTTAACAAAGCAAGCCCACCGAAGCCTACTGAAACCAAATAAAGTTGAGCCCATCCCATCCTCCCTTCATAAGCCCAATGTCTCAAGCCCGTAAGTTTATCACCAAATTCTCAAAAAAATTGACTTCCTCGGAGGCCCAACTTTCAGTGTTCAACCAGTCACACCTCAGAGGCCCACTGATGAGTTATCAGTAATAAATCAAGGGCCTATCCTAACTAAAATATTGAGCCCAACAAAGCTCAAAGACTCTTCCCTTAAGACCCATCCCACAGACCCCTTTCTTTAGGCCCACACCACCGACCAAATCCCTCAGACTCCTCCCAGTGGGCCTGATTCAATCCTCTAGACACAACCCATGGACCCACTCGCTCAAACTCACACCATCGATTCACTCCCTCAGAACATCTCACCATCTTTAACCTTGGTCCCGATAACAGCAACTCTGGCCAAATCAAACCCTGTCCCCGAGAATATCCTCAACCCAAATGTCCTGAAAAACCTAGTGGAAAATCAAGATAGAGCTACTAAAAGAGGCTTGGAACACTCTGATGTGGAGATCCCCCCGAAGAAAAGAGCAGTGGTGCTGCGTGCTGTCATTTATTGCCCTAATCCCCAATCGGAGATGGAGACATTGAAGATGCAGACCAAACCTTGGCAACAAAGAGGAGGGACTTGGAAGGTCAGTCAAAGTGGAAAAGCTTACACAAAGCTTGGCAAAGGATGGCAGCGAAGCAGTGGCGGGTAACGAAGCAGTGGCTGGTAATGAATTTCTCTACCCTATTCAGAAAGAAGTTTCTGTTACTGAAGTGGCTAAGTGGCAGGCCCTAATATGCCACCACCCCATAAATGAGACTATTATCTTGGAATTGTATAGCTATAGCCCGACCTCTAGCAATTCGTAGTATGAGGGCACAAATAAGGAATCATCACCCTGATTTAATTTTCCCTTCAGAAACTCTGATAAGTGATGATAATATTGCTGGTATTGTAAATAAATTAGGGTTTTCTATGTATTTGCATGTCCCTCCCCTGAAGAAATGGGGAGGTTTGTTATGTATGTGGCATCTGGATATGGATGTTGAACATGTTCATGTTGAAAGTAATGTAATGGCTTTATTAGTATACTCGGATCTTGTCCGTGTGTCATGGCTACTGTTGTTGGTTTATTGTCCTACACAACCACATGAGAAACAAGCTTTTTGGACATTGGTCAACTGCATTGTAGCAACCTTTCCAGGTTCAATTTTTGGTCTAGGGGACTTTAATACTGTGCTTAGTCAAACAGAGAAGATAAGAGGAAAACCCTTTGCATCTTCCTTTACCCTCACTAGTCTTAGCCTCTTCATGAATTAGCATGGATTAGGAGATTTAGGGTATGATGGTTCGAAGTTCACATGAACTAATAACAAATTTGGGAAAAGTCATCTCCGTGAGAGACTTGAGAGAGGAATAGCTAACTCTAACTGGACTTTACTCTTTCTTGATACTAAGATTCTACACTTGCCTATTCATACATTGGATCATGCACCGCTCCTTCTAAATACTTCAGCTTCAAAAAAGGCACGTAACTCTTTCAAGTTTGAGGAGTTTTGGGCTCATGATCCTGTTGTCACTCGGTCATTAAAAGCAATTGGGAGAGATCATTTATAGGATCACCTTCTTATATTCTTTCTCAAAAATTAAAAACTGTAAGCAAAGCCCTTAGAATCTAGAACAAAGAAAATCTTGGTCACATTCAAACCTCTATCAAGGCCCTAAATGTTCGACTTTCTCAAATCCAAACTGAGGATCACTCATATTCTTCTCTCCTTTTAGAGGAGAATCTGAAATTATGTCTCTCAAAACAACTGAAAATGGAAGAAATCATTTGAAGGCAAAAATCAAGATTGCAGTAGCTAACCACCACCGATCTTAAAGCTAAATTTTTCCACATGACTGCCACTATGAGAAGAAGGATGAATGATATTTCAAATCTCAAGAACTCCTCTAACCAGTGGGTCATGACCCATCCATCATCAAGACCATGATTATTGATCATTTTGGTCAAATTTATCATTCCTCCTGTCATATTTTCCCTACAAATCTTGAGCAATTGTTTCCTAAAAAAATCTCTTCCTCTAAAAATGAAAACCTTTGCAAAATCCCCTCGGAAGAAGAAATCATGGCTACCATTAAGCAAACTCCCTCTTCAAAATCTCCTGACCCTAATGGTTTTACTGGTTTTCTCTACAAACATTACTGGGAGGTAATCAAAGAGGGCTTCATTCATACTATTAGGTATTTTTTTTTCTAACTGGTCATTTTTTGCAAGAACTTAATCACACGCACATTGCGTTAATTCCTAAGACTGATTCTCCTAATATTGTTCATCAGTTTAAGCCAATTAGTCTCTATAATGTATGTTATAAGTTATTGCAAAAGTCCTAGCTAATAGGCTGAAACTGGTCCTCAATAGATTTGTTTCCCTGTACCAATTTGCCTTTATTCCTGGTTAAGTCATTCAGGACAACACCATTGTTGCTCAAGAAATATTTCACTTCATGAAAAAAAAATCAGGAAAAATAAAGGTTTAATGGCGATTAAAATTGTCATGGAGAAAACTTTTGATTTTATGGAATGAGAATTTCTTCTTGGTGTCCTAAACTATCTAGGCTTTCTTCCTACTTGGATAAACTGGATCAGAAATTGCATCACAACTGTCTCTTTCTCTATGCTAATAAATGGTGAACCTTGTGGGCATCTTCAACCTTCTAGGGGATTAAGGCAAGGAGATCCTCTTGCTCCTTTCCTTTTCATTATAGGAAGTGAGGTTCTTTCAAGATTGATCACTAGGGAAAAAAATTTAGGAAATATAAAGGGCATAAAGATGGGGAGGCAAGGCCCTCATCTAACTCATTTTCTCTTTTTTGATGAACTCATCCTCTTCAGCAATGCCTCGGTTAGAAATGCAAACTTCTTCTTGAAATGTCTTGATAAATATTCTGCTTGGTTGGGTCAAAGGATTAATAGAGGCAAATCCTCTATTCAATTTAGTATGCTAACCCCTTCTTCCACAATTAGAGAGACTAGGTCAATAATGGATTTCAAATTATCCTAAAAAAAACTCAAGTACCTTGACATTCATTTGAATATGGATAGGAGCAATAAAAGTCTTTTTGAGGATATCAAGGAAAAGACTCAAAACAAGTTGGCAGGTTGGAAAGCCAAACTTCTTTCCCAAGCAAGTAGAACTACTTTAATTAGGTTAGTAGCTAGTTCCATCCCAGCGTACACGATGTCCAGTATCCTCATTCCAAAAACCATTGCTCATAGCATTGACAAATCGTTTATGAGATTTTGGTGGGGTTTTGACCCCAAAAAATCTCATAATTTCACTCATAAATCTTGGAACTCCATTTGTAAACCTAAATCGATGAGAGGGTTAGGCACGAGGCTCACTTCAAATTTTAACAAGGATTTTCTGTGCAAACAGGGTGGTCTTTTTTTAACAAGGACACAAGCCTTTGGAAAACTGTTCTTTCAAACAAATATCTTAATAATAACTCTTGGTTAGATGCTCAAATCAAACCAAGCCATTCAAAATTTTGGAAAGGGCTGGCAAAACAAAGAGAGTTCCTTGCCTCTAGCCTATACCACCAAATTAATAATAGAGCAAGTACTCTTGTATGGAAGGACACTTGGATCCCCTCTCTATCTCCACCCCTCCTCATTCCATCTTCTCCAGATATTTACAAAGACCCTACCCTAAGAGTCTCTGAGTTAACACTCGAAGATCCAAGAAGATGAAATACTCTTCTGTTTCAGACCCTCTTCTCTAAGGAAACAACCAAAGAAATTGAAAAAATTCCCCTTGCCCATTATAATTTTCATAATTTGAGGGACAATGTAAAGTGGCTCCAACACTCAAGTGGAAATTTCTCAGTTAAGTCTGCCTATGTTGCTCTAACTCTTCAAATCCATAGTCAAGGCAATGATCAATCTTCTTAAACTTGGAAGAATCTGTAGTCCCTGCACATTCAGGACTGTCTTAAGCTATTTACTTGGAAGGTGCGAAACAATATTCTTCCCACTTGGTCCTTGTTAAAACAGTGCATCTCATTTAGTGAGGACTAAATCCTTTGTCCAATTTGTCATTCTTCTGAGGAAATAGTCTCCCATCTCTTTCTAACTTGTCCATATTCAATAGTACTTTGGAGGCAATTGCCGTGGCCCTTAGACATTGAAACCATTGTAGGGCAGGATATCTCCAATTGGATCTTGGCTATTTTGGAACCAGTCACTAAGTTGCATATTCCTCCTTATGAATCCCAAAATTTCCAAAATTTTGTTATTCTAGCAATGGATAGTCTTTGGTTATATAGAAATCAGATTACACATGGATGTCAATCAATTTCAATAAATCAGTTTGTGGGAAAGGTCCTTAGGATTTACCAAGAACATAGCAGGGCTTGGGAAAGGAAAAACAATATTGAAAGTCTCATGTGGAATCCACCTCCCAAAGGTCAGGTCTCAATTTCTTTTGATGTAGCAGATCAACAATCAGGCAGTACGGCAACTACAATGTGTAGGGATCATTCAGAAAAAATTGTTGGATGTGTAACTGAATTTACAAGAAATTGCAACTCAAATTGTGGAGAGGCACTAGCAGCCTTCATAGGAATCCGTTAGGCATGAGGGAAAGAATGGAAGAGTATTGTTATTGAAGGTGACTCCCAGGTGGTGATTTCAGCTCTGAAACATCCAAGCCAAAACTCAGACTGGATTATAGAAGGCTTGATAAGAGATTCAAGATCACTGCTTAGCAACTTTGAAAGCTGGAAAGTAGGAAAAATTCATCGGGCTCAGAACCGATGTGTGCATTCCATTGTGCAATGGGCATCATCAAACTCAGTGCTTTGAGATATACCTAGAATCAAAATACCGCAATGTCTACTGAATTTCCATAGTAGGAAGACCCACCCAGTTACTCTGTATATTAGTTAGATTAATACTTTTAATTAAATTTTAGTTTGTATGCTTTCAACCTCTGTATGTTTCTTCTTGTACTATGGATTCTTTGAGTAATAAAAGTTTTATCAGTTTGGAAGAAAAAAAAAAAATTGAATATCTATCTTTCCACATGAATATTTACATTAAAATAGAGATTTGCTACTCATTATTCCACATATCATTTTCTTTTTTATTTCTTAAAATTTTTTTATTTTTTGTTTTGTTTTATTCTTCTTAAACTAATTGATTTCTTCTACTTATTATCTATACACCACACATTTGATAAGAGAAAAAAATAAAAAAATAATGCATAGTGTGTAGTGTTAGGTTAATCAGTAGAATTTTTCAATAAAATAATTTACTGAACAAAACTAATAATGTATAGGCTAATACCTATCTCTACTCCGGCCACCGTAAAATATCGTGATGTTGCGTGGCGTGGAAGTAGCGGGACTCTCGACCGATGAAGCGGGAGCACCAAACATCAATCCATATCAATGTTTTTTTATCCTTTATTTACATATAGGACCATTGGCCTTAAATTTAAAATACTCAAAAACATAAGTCACAAATCTGTCAAATTAGAAAAAAATTAAGATCACACTCTTTACAGTTTGTCAGGAATATTTTATTTTATTTTGGCAAACCGCTAAATTGTAAGGAATACAAGGAAAGGAAAAAACACCTTTTGGCAAGTGGAGAAGGAATCATGCACAGGGTTGTACCGTTGGTTACCTTTCTTTGAGTTGAGGCATGAATGATGTCGAAAAAAGGAGGAAAAAAACACCAAACATCCTATCTATAGTAGGGACACACGAGATGATGACGAGAGCGACAGGGAGACGAACTAATAATGCAAATTCTCATGTAGATTATGCCAACAACGGTTCTTATTAAGAGAAAAGATATTTACAATAGTAAATTATGCAACCATCACGTAATCGTTTTGAAAAAAATGAATAAAATATAAAATTCATATGAAAAAATAATAATTTTTTACTAGTAAATCTCATTCTTTTTCGAAACGATTATACGGCATTTACACACTTTACAATTATATATAGAATTATTTACTTTATTTTATTGAGAAACTAAAATAAAAACGGAGGGGCCCATTTTGTAATTTTTTTTTTCTTTTTAAATAGAATTTTTGAAACTTTTATATATCTTAGACCCCTTCTATAAAAATAAATAAATCTGAGACCCGTGATAAAATTATTTTTTTAATTATGAACTCCACTTTTTTTTTCATATGGAGTGTACACAATTTGTATACCTAAAACTGTATCTAACATTACTCTTTATTTATGGACATTGGACAACAGAAGTCAGTCCCAACAATCAAGCACGTTATTATCACTCAGTTATTGCGCTCCAATGACATAAAAAGCCACAGTATTGACAGGGAAATGGAAAAGCCTACACTCCAGATATCTTGAATAACTGGGTTTCCCCTAGAATTATTGATTCCAACCTTTTCTCGCATAGAAAGTCGGTGCCCTCTAGTTTCCCTCAGAAAGCATGGAGAGAATACAGGAATAAGGAGAAAGAAGTATAAATAAGCCTTTAGGAGGCTCTGATTCTAACGCATCCAGCCAGGACTTTGAGTCCTGCCTAATAATTTACAGAGGATGAAATCTCATTGAGAGAAGCTAGAAAAAAAACTTGTGAATCTGGTGATCTAATTTTCAGGAGTGAGATTTTCTGGACCAAAGAGAGCCAGGCCTGCAAGAAAAAAATAATCACTAATGAGCATATGCATTGCCAATGTTTTAATATGCATTTAATGTTCCAAGCATATTTTAGAGATGAAAAGCAAGTAGCAACTATCATTTGTGCGATTCAAGACAATTATTGGTCAAAGGGCAAACTTTAAAACTGAATTGAAAGTGCCAGACAATTTCAGTATCAGATATGATCTTCTGAACAGTCGAACTGGTTTCTGATTTCTATGCCTCACTTTAAACCATATATTTAAGAAATGCCCAAATGATAAACAGTCCAGCTTTGTCAGCAGAACTGGTTTGGGAAACAAGAATAACTACTTTCCATTCTTTAGTGTATGTACTCCAAAATTGCGTCCATTTACCTATCTGGAAAAATTGGTGTTGTACTCAAGATTGAACAGCATGTCCCTGCGATTCTCTGTACCCATTCGAATCTTGAACTTTCTAGCCAGGGAATCCACCCGGTCATCACTATCATAGTCCATCTCACGAATACATCTCCTTCTAACCTTTTTAAGCATTTCTTTTGATGGTACAAATCCAGCAGTTACCTGCCCAATAGGTTCATTACACAGCATTAAATTCTTTCCAGAGATGACAGACCAAATTGCATAAACAAAAACTGGATCGTAAACCAAATAAAAAAATGCAGTACCATCTCGTCGATCCCAGAGAGAGCAGCCTTTGGATCTCGGTTGATGAGATGAGCATCAACAAGCAATGAATATGACATTGCATTTGGTTGAACACCCAAACTTACCAAGTGCTCAAAAACTCTAGAGGCTTCGAATGTCTGCAAAAGAACTAGAAAATTTACTCAGCAAGGAGTTTGTTCTTGTATGTGTGTGTTGCCCATCTACAATGGATGCGCATAAACATGGACCCCAAGGAAATATAAGTTTAGGCCAGTCCCCAATACCCGAAGTGAATAGCATGAGTACCATAAGTGCTCATCAAATTTCTTTTCCTGGATCAACTATAGCTACTATGTCCTCCTCACCTAGGGACTCAAAACTAGGTGGAGGCAGATGAAGAGGGGAGTGTTAAGAGTATGATGCAACAGTTGCAAAGTGGATATTTGTGCGTGTATATGAGAGAGAGAGAGAGAGAGAGAGAGACATAGTCCTCCAAATATCCAACCTTCTTGAGTCTCCCAAATGCATACATCAGAGCGTTGTATGAATGAATATCAGGGGTCAATCCAAAGGAAGAACCAATTGACTCGAAAGTTTGGTAGGCACGATCAAGGTCCCATATATTTGCACAACCTAAAATTATGCAATTTAGAGCAGCAACAGACTTGTAGGGAGGATCTCCATGGCTCAAATTCTCCAGTTGAAAATATACCTGTGGAATATAATAATACAGATAAAAAAGAAGCTGCAATATGAACCACAAGTGCATTCTATAAACTCCAGTGGGGGAGCACACGAGATCTATTCTATTCTGATGATGCATCAATCCTGGCGTGCCATGGCATGATCCTAGATAACAAATTGAATGTGCATTATATTGACAAATTGAAAAATGAATTAGAGTCAAGGCAAACCAAACTTAAACCACTGTAAATAACAATTTGAATTATGCGCCTACCTAGCCTAGGGGCAGCCTTTTGTATTCTCTTTTAGAATTCTGTACATGGCTTTGCCTATTCTTTGATCAATATAATTTGTTTACTTAAAAAAAAAAAACATTTTGAAGCTATGTTAATTTACATCCTTTTTTTGTCCACAACTGATTTTTTTATAAGTAAAAAAAAAAAAATTATTAAAACTTAGAAAAAGGCGTAGTCCAAGTACATAAGACGCATACAAGAGAAAGTCCATAACTGAGAAACACAATTAGTAATTTATGCCCCCTGCAGCATAAATTAGTATTTTGAGCTTGAGCTCTACTTGGGCTGCATTTTTTTAAGGGGCACTTGGACTACCTTATCCTAATCAAGTTGAGCCAAGCAGAGCTAGAGCTTTGAAATTTTTTCCACAAGCCAAGCTCAAGCCTGCTAGAAATCCGATTGAGCCAAGCCTGAGAAGCACAAAGTTCATCCTGTTTACACCCCCTTACTAGAACCAATGCATACGTAGCAGAACACCTGAAAATATCTGAGAAAGACTATAATTAAGATGCTATGCATACAAGCACTTAATGTTCTTCTCATGTGAAAAATATTTGGCAAGAAAAAGTTCGTTTCATTTCATGTAAGCAAATAACAACGAACCTACAAGCATAGAGGAAGGGAAGTTGGGAGGATATGTACATTTTTTTTAAAAAAAATTTTGATTCATTAGTGTTGCTAGGGTTTTAGATGAAAAGAAAACAACCATATTGGTTTGTATCTTTAATTTGCAGAAGCTTCAGAATGGTACAAAAATGCAGATTTATAGAAACTGGATACCGCTAGTAAATAAAATTTAAAATAATAAACAGCCCATGACCAGCAATATATAATTGGGGAGTGCTATTTGATAACTTTCACAGATAGAAAGACATACTGAGTCCAAAGTCTCAAAACCCTTTTTTGAGCATGCTACAACCAATGGATGTAGAGAGGTAAAGGGAGAGAACATTTCTTGTTCTGCTTCTTTATTGGAATTACCATAAGTTGACTCAAATTCATTTAGAGTACCAAAAGCCCTCTGCAGATTTCCCAGTGATGTGAGAGCATATATCTTCCCAAGGTAAGATTCCGAGTTAGGGGCCTTCATTTCACGCAAAGAGCGTCGTAGGATTGCCCATGATGCGTCCAGGAGAGAAGAGCTGTAGGTTCTAGCAGCAGTTCCCAGTGCCGACAAAACTAATCCTTCATCTACAGAAAGCAGAACAGCTGGCCTCACTTGCTCACCCCGAGCAATCCATTTGGCCATAAATTCCAGGGCATAGAATGCTAACTTGCTATTATCTCCTTGCATGGCAATTTCTGCAATATAGTTGCACAAGTTCCAGGTAGGACAAAGAGCTTTGTTCTGATCCATTGTCTGAAAACACCAATAGAAATAGCCACACATTAGAACGATTAAGAGAAAGGTGAAACTCCACACAGAGAATATTTGAGGTAGTAATCCATTCAGTCACATACCTTGCACCTCTCGATAATTGAAACCAACGTATCAAGCCTGCTCTTATTAACACAGCTCCGCACACATTCTGTAAACACCTTCATTGATAAAATATAGCCAGATTTTAAAGCCACATCTAAATATTTCAAGGCAGCATCAATCTCATCCGTCAAAAACAGCATGCCAATAACCAAGTCATATGACTCATCATCAGGCCAGGAATCTTTCCCTGTCAGCATCATCCTGATAACAATAAGCAAAGTGGTCCATTAAAAATTTAATGCATACACGCATACAAAAGCCTAAGCATTTCCTTATGATATTATGCACAAAACAGGCAACTGTAAAGAAAAAAGATCTTACTGCAATATTTTAGCTTGAAGATTCTTCACAAAAACCAAATATGTTGCCCAATAGTTCCATAAAATCTACTTATAAAAAAAAAATAGTTCCATAAAATCTAATGACTAGTTCCTTTACTTGTTGAATGTGTAAAGCAAGCGAGTAATGCTACTAATTATCCTAATTCTCATCCTCTCATGATGTGGCATTAGATAATTAGAGACTATTTATTATATTTCACTTGTGAACCTATTATCTAATGCCACATGATGGGATGATAAGAGGATGATGAGAAAATGGATGACGAATAGATTTTTTCAAAGCAAAATGGTGTTGCTGATGTTTACTTGTTGTACTATGATGCCTTCATGCAACTTCCAGTGGAGACAGTACTTGCACGATTTGAAGTATTTTACTAGTATTTCACCACCCCTCTTGCGTTTTAAATGTATTTATATACTTTTAACCCATCTAAAAGCTAAAACTTAACGTTTTTAAATTTGCAGGGAATTTCCATGATTGAGTTGGGTCCAGAGTAATGAAGCATTTCCTAAGAGTTCTAGGCGTGTTTTCTCTTATTTCTTCTTCTCTAAGTAAGAATGGTTTCTTCTTCTTCCTTCTCGCCTAATCCAGAATTGACTGCAGCTGAACATTCAATTATAGAAATTGCAAAGCTCGCAATTTGATCCATTTATGTAGAAGTATGAAGTATGGATCTTTTTCTGTGATGTAATCCGAAGAGTAAAACCAAGATTTAAAACCATGTTTATTCAGTTATCGAGAATTTGTTTATTCGATAAAAATGAAAAAGGAAATGAAAAACTTTAACTTTAACTTCATATAGAAGCAGAACGACTCAGTATTCCATTTTTAAGCACAAAGGCAATCCTATCAGCTTATTAACACTACAAGCCATAGCATTTTGAAAGTAATATGCATCCAAATAAGCATACATGCTACAGAAAGCTTCCAAACATGTCCTACATTTATGAAGAAGAAGAAACAGTAAATGGCTAACCGTTCGAGCAATTTGGTGGCGGCCACGGTCTCCTTGGCCTTGTACAAGGCTTTGAGGACCAAGTTGAAAGACGCCGTGTTGGGAAGGACCGCATAGTCCTCCATCTGGGCGACGAGGTCGAGCAACTCGGCGGCCGTGGCGTCGGTCATCAAGTTGGACCTCAAATAATGGTTGTAGAGATTGACATCAGGCTTGTTGGGCTTGCCGGCCTTGTCAAGAGCCCGAAGCCAGAACTCGAAGAGTTGCTTCATGTCGTCCCAGCGCTGGGAGGTCATCCAATCATTAAAGACGTTCATCAAGCTATGGACATCATGGGTTTGGGAAAGGGCCTGGAAGCGAGAGCTCGGGGATTGATGGAGAAACCCCAGGGGGATCGGTGACTGAGTCAGGGACGAATTGGGAATCGGGTTCCGCCAGTTCGCATTGTAGAGAGGACTTCCGGAGGCTGGGTTGGGAGGACGAGGAGTTGAGGCTGCGGCTGGCTGGGAGTGAGTTGCCTCGGCGAGCTGGGGTTCCTGGGAGAGGAATGTGAAGGTCGAGATGGTCTTGAAGAAGGGGATGGAGTCGCTAATGGTGGTGGTCTTGATGAGAGTACGGGCGCGAGTGAGAATGGCCATTTGGGAAGCCATTGATTAGGAGCTTCCTTCAGCTGAGGAGCAGATATGGAGTATTTCTCATTGGATATATTCTATAATATAATATCCATTTAGCTCCTGGGTTTTATTAGGGTTTTGGGAGGAGAGTGTCCGAGAGGTCGGGGGTATCGCCTGGGAGAGAAGGGGGCGTTTTGGCTATTAGGTGAAAATGAAGGGGCATTGTTAGAATTCTTTGAAAGAATTTGAAATATATAGATTCACATAATTGCATGACCAAGGCTATAACGAAGTGTAATCGGTCAGGTTTGATCCAGTTTTGGATAAAATATGAGATCGAATTAATATGTATTGATTTTGTATTTTCAAGAATAGATTCTATACCCGTTATCCCCAAAATTGGTAGTTCTGATTTTACTGGTTTTGATCCGATTTTCAGGTTTTAATATAGTATATAC
The DNA here is from genome assembly GCA_003123785.1 of Pterocarya stenoptera. Classification (NCBI taxonomy): domain Eukaryota; kingdom Viridiplantae; phylum Streptophyta; class Magnoliopsida; order Fagales; family Juglandaceae; genus Pterocarya; species Pterocarya stenoptera. Next base: position 36,977 of record QEOT01009159.1, read on the forward strand.
TATATTATATAATATATAATACTATAGTGATTATATATTGTAGTATATTATAATATATATATATATAATTGTATTATGGACTATAGTGATATATTATAATATATAATATAGTGATATATTATAGTATATTATAATATATAATGATATAGTATTAGTATAACTATTCAGATAATAGACTATAGTGATATAAGATTTTAAATTTTAATATTATATTAATTAGTAATTTACCATATAATACAAACTTATTTTATATATAATTATATATTATATATAAAAATTATAAATAATATAAAAAAATTATAATATATATGAACCGGTTCGGTTTTAGAAAAAGAAAAATCGAAACCGGACCGATTTTGACCGATTTAAAGAAAAATAAAACTCGTACTAAATCGAATCAAACTCGGTATCGGATCAAACCCACCAGTTCTGTTCGGTTTACCGATTTACCTTTTTTTTCTTACACCCCTAGCCTAGATAGACCGAAGTTGACACCAAGGCTTGACTCTCAATGAAAATTTTTACTCATAATCTTCACGCACCCCACAATATTTTTATTTTTATTTTTTTTTTCTGATCAAATGTGTAGTATGAAAATTTCTATTTATAATCTTCACATACCACACAACATTTTTATTTTTATTTTTTTTTCTCTTATCAAATGTGTAGTATATGAATAATGAGTTGAGATAAGATGTGTTAAGATGAAAGTTAAAAATTGAATAAAAAATTGTTAAAATGTTATTTTTTAATATTATTATTATTTTGAAATTTGAAATTTTTGAATTATTTATTATATTTTATATAGAAATTTAAAAAATTATAATAATGAGATGAGATAAAACACTTTCATTATGTAAATGGAGCCTAAATTATTAACAGTAATGTGGCTTGTTTAAATAGATTATTAGTGATTACTAGGAGATTAAATATTTTAAATTAAAAACATAAAGATCCCTCTATTCAAAAAATAAATTACAAATAAAAAATATTATATTATGAATAATTTTATTTAAAAATATTTACACCACACATCATCCACATAACATAATAATTAGCGATAATGTTACTATATCTCCTAATTTATACCGCTCGCTATGCCTCTTGACATAGTATCACAATGTTGTGTCACATGGCTTATTAAGACAAATTTAAATATATATATTTAAAAAAAAATAACTCCCAAAAATACAAAAAGATGAAGGCTAAAATTTTAAAATTTTGCTACCCTTTTTATGTTTATGTTTTAGTTTTTTAATAAATCACATAGCCACATTATGACGCTGCATCAAAGAATCATAGAATGTATGAGCCAAACAGTTACGGGCTTAATAACTGGGCTAAAAGCTTCACCAAAATCGATCCATTCTTGTTGGTGATAGCCCTTTGCATCGGGACAGGCTTTATATCGTTCAAGAGATCTATCAGCGAGCCGTTTGATTTTGAAAACCCATTTACAGTCTACTAAATTCATTTTGGGCCTTGGAGGTACAAGAGTGCATGTACCATTTTGCATCAAGGTCGTAAATTCCTCATTCATGGCTTTACGCCATTCTGAAAATTTAGAGGTAATAATATATTAAGTGAGCTTGATGAGTGAGAGACTTGTGGATTTTGCAAGTTGTGTCTTTGAAAGATAGGCCAATGTTCCATCAGACAAAGTTTTGGGCTTGAAAATATTGGCTCTTGACCAAGTCTTCAAGGGATGTAGGGTGGATTGTGGCGCAGGAGTAGGAGCTGAAGAGCTAGGTGCCGAGGAAGATTCTATTGAAGATGCAGGTTCTAGTGTGGTAACCGATATATTCAAGCCTTCATCATTGGCAATATATGGAATATTCTGTGTAGAGAAACGTATAAGACAAATGATGGATGGCAAGCATACACTTGTAGAAAAATGTGCCTGAGGGGCAGGTGAACCTGCGAAGAGTGATTAGAAAAATGGAAACAATGACTCATTGAACACGACATTTCAAGAGATGTACACACAATCCGTGCATATGTCTAAATTTTTATAACCTTTATGATGTTCACTATAGCCAAGAAAACATATAAGGTGGAACAATAATCAAGTTTATGAAGATTATTAGGCCGAAGATGTGACCAACAAGTACACCCAAAAGTTCAAAGAAATGAGTAGTCTCGACTATATGACAATGTTTACGCTCAATAGATCCATTTTGCTGATGTGTGTGAGAGCAAGTAAGTCTATGAGCAATGCCACATGATTGAAGTATAGAATGAAGTTTTCGAAATTCACCACCCTAGTCTGATTGTATGGATTTAATAGGACGTTTAAAAAAAATTTCTACTTGAGTTTGGAATTGCAGAAAAATAGAAGTAACAACTAATTTAGAAGACATGGGAAATAGTCAAACATATCTAGAGAAATCATTCATAATACTCAAATAATATAAATTGCCATTACTTGAAATTTGATGAGAAAGACCCCATACATCCATAAACAAAAGTTGTAATGGTGCTATTGAAATAGAAGGATATAAGTAAAATGGAAAATGATGGCTCTTTCCAAGTTGACAAGAGGAGCAAATTGGATTAGCTTTATTGGAGGTAGTAGAAAGATTATTTCGAGATAAAACTTGAAGAACAATGCAAAGTGATGGATGATCAAGACGTGAGTGTCATTGTTCAACAGGAATCCAAGAGGTGAAAAAGGAGAGGAAAGCCTAGACATGTTGGAAGGAGTGGGATATGTGGTTGGAAGGAGGAAAGCCTAGATATTTGTGGATATAATTAAAAAGTAGGATCGGTCTGGTTTGATACCATATTGAATTCTGAAAAAGCTTCTCATTGAAATATGTGAGAGCTTGATATTTTTATAGATACTTACAAAGTGTTTGTTACAATAAATATAATTAAAAAACATGCTAACTATTCTTATCTCTCTCTCTTTTGGTTTTGAATTCATAATACAATCACTTTGAATTTGATTATGCTCTCTTTAGGAGAGCTCAACCGAGTCGTGGAGTGATCCTTTTTGCATATTAGTTTTAAATATATTTGAGTAAAAGAAATGCTTTAGCTATAAATATATTTTATAAAAATAAATTTATAAAGCTAATATATTTTGATGTGTTACATTAAATTATAAAATTATTTTTATTATAAAATAAATTTAATATATTATATAAAATTATGTAAATTTATAAATTTATTTTTATAAAATCATTTTATAAGCGCAGTACTTCTCTTTTGAGTAAACTACAAGCAGGAGTTTGCTGTATGGTAGGGCCTGGAGACAGAGAGACCTCTGTATTGTGCATAAGCAGAGCGTTAAAGACAAAAGTGCCACAGTAATCAACCCATGCTTACATGATTAACTCGCATAATCTCACATGATTCCAGCATGTCTTGGAGCAGTCATGTAATTTGGCACTTTTTTTTATCTTTTTCTAGAATTTCATAAAGCTATTGGCGCCACCGACAAACGCATGTCCCATGCAGGCAGGCCGCATGGTCCACTTATTCCGGTTTAGGAATCTCAAGGTCCTAATCAAACGCTTCAGACTTCAGAGACATCAAACGTAGTGGGATAGAGATTTTTGGGACTAATAAATATTGTATGGTTGTGTTTATACCCGCAAGTATTTAAAAAAACAAAATAAAAGGAGAAAAATGGGAGAAGTGGGTTTTTTTTATTTTATTTAAATAGAGTGAACTAACAATAATTTTGAAGGGGCTAATTGAAAAAAAAATGATCATTATTTTTTTAAGGTTCTTTTTAATGAAAGTGTTTCATCTTATTTTATTATTATAATTTTTTTAAATTTTCATATAAAATATAATAAATAATTTAATTTTTTTAAATTTTAAAATAATAATAATATTTTATTTAATTTCAAACTTTCACTTTCAAATAACCCCTAAATGGCTTAGCGAAATTTGCACGCGCCCCGCCCCGCCCCGAGCTCAAGTCGGTGCCAACTGGAATCAGGTTGGGTTAAGTTTTGATAACCGGAAGAGTTTAGGACCGTTAGAAACTGGGCTAACTAGCAAGTACACCAACAGTCGAATACGCGACAAAAGCTCCAGCTTGCTCGGTTTCCCAAAACACCATCCCACGTTCACGTCACATGAATAATATAATTCCATAATGCTAAATCATACTCCTCCTTAATATCTATAAAAATAAAAATAAACATAAAAGTGTGAACTCAGGAATGTTAAAATCACGAAAAGAGTCCCAGCCCAACATTATCAGATATAGACACTTTCCCCTCTCCAACCCACCGCCACCCATCTCTCTTTCTCAAGAAATCTCTCCTCTGCCCAACATCATCATCTCTCCTCTTCTTCCGTCCTCTTTCTCTCTCGCTCTTCCTCAGTCGGATACACTTTCGCCCCCTTGATTTGAAGCTCAACCAACGCCCCTAAAAGGATACTAAATCTTCTCTGCAATCTTTCCTCTCATTCATGGCTGTTTTAGCATATCTGGTGCTTTTTTTGGCTCTCACTGGTCATTCAAGTAAGCCCCCCACCACCTTTTGTATTTTTTTTCTCCTTCTTCAACCTTAGATGTAAAGGTTTAGGATCCGTATGAGTAATGGTTTCTGGGTTGAGTTCGCTTACTGTTTTTGTTGCTTTTACACTGTTTTTCTCTCTGTTTTTCCTCATGGAGCGCGAAATGGAGACAAGTTTTTCTTTTTCTTTTTCTTTTTCCTTCGATCTCTTGGAGCGTGTTATTTCTTTTGTATTTCTAAATGACAAACATTTTTCTCTGCACATATGGCCAAGATTTGAGCTGGAGATCAGTGACTCTCTGTATATATTTATATATATATTTATCAATTTCTGGACCAGTTTTTCCTGATTCCGTTCTGGAAAGCTGGATTGTAAACGAACTGATCTCTTTTTCTTTTATTTTCTCTCTCGTATGTACTGATGTGCACGTTCTCCCGTAGGTGCTACTTATTGCATGTGCAAAGATGGGATGAATCAACAAGACCTTCAAAAGGCGTTGGATTATGCTTGTGGAGCTGGAGCTGACTGTTCTCCGATCCTTCAAAGCGGTGCCTGTTACCAACCTAACACCGTTAAGAATCACTGTGACTGGGCTGTGAACAGCTATTTCCAAAAGAAGAGTCAAGCTCAAGGGAGCTGTGATTTCTCAGGCACTGCCATTACTTCTTTGACTGCCCCAAGTAAGTCTCTCTCCCCCCAACCCGCAATCCTTTGTTTGATTACATTTTTCACTAATTCTGGACCCTCATTTTTTTTTTTGGGTGATTCACAGCTGCATCTTCTACCTGTGTTTATCCTTCAAGTTCCAGGTATGGTTCTTTGTCCTTTACGTCCAGTCTTGAATCTATCTACTTAATGTGTTGGATCATTTCCTCACAGGAGGAATACTTTTAAGCTATTTCCTATAAATGAAATTTTTTTGCATTGTTTGTGGACTGAAGAATCTGGTTTAAAGCTTGGATTCCCTTTCTTTCCTTTTCTTTTCCATGTAGGGGACCTTCTTCCCATTACCCCGTGAACATTTCGTTCCTCCATTATTGTAGGTGTAGGCTCTTCGTACTGATAAACTCTGCTATCAAGAAATCTGATTCTCTGCTCTCTGTTCTGTGATTTTTTGTTTGTTAGAATATAATTTAAAAAAAATTAAACTTTCCTGAATATATTCTTCAAAGTTTTGGAATTGCTATCAGAGTGAGGACTTGAATTCGAATCCTACTCTGGGTTTTGGTTCCATAAGCAGTGGCTGCTAGTATTATGCTAATATTTTTGGTGCTCTCTTTTCTATTCAGTCAAGTAGGAACAAACAACACTACAACGACGCCATCAACAACTCCGACAACCACAACTCCAAGCACAAGCACGACGCCCACAACCACAACTCCCTCGACCACCACACCCACAACTCCCTCGACCACCACACCCACAAGTACTTCCACCACAGGCACCACTCCCACGGTCTACGGCGCAGGAATCAGCCCCACAGGGAGTGGGACCACGAGCTACAATGACAGTAAAGCCGTACCTCTGAACAGAGGCATTGCCCTTTTCTTCTTCTCCTTTGCACTGACGTTCTGCTCAGTATTGCTGGGGGGCTGGAGGTGAAAAAGAGAAGTCACGGGAGGGCATAATCTGTATTCTGTGGAATAATAGATTTGTCCACTACAGCAGGCGAGATGAGATTGATGATGAAGTGGGTCCTCTCCTATGTCTAAAAAGCTGGGGAATTTGATTCCTTTTTCTGCCGTTGAGGGTAGAAGTGTAGAACCTGATCTCTTCTTTTCAGATTTGTCCTTTTTGTATCTAAAAAGTAGTAGTATTTAAAAAAAAAAAACTTTATTTTACCGGTGGGAGTTCTTTGGATCTACCTAGTTAATTTCTCTTAGCATATTGAATGACTGCAGGTTAATTAATTTGAGTAATGCAAGTTATAGTCTAAATTTAGCTGATTTATTATTAAAAAAATAATATTTTAGTTTATGTTAAATTAAATTTATATATAATGTACGAGATTTGTACATTTTAAAATTATAAATATTATTTTTTAATTAATTTTGAGCAATTTCCGATCGCTTAAGTTGATTATAAATTATATATATATTTTTTAAATATTTTTTGAAAAAAAATTAATTACATAAATAATCAAAATGTAAATTGAAAAAATATAGTAAAATTATTCAATTGGTTTTAGTAGGGGTGGGGGTGGAAAAGAGATCTGCCATCTGATGCCGTCCCATTGATTTTGATGTAAATATATATTGGTTGGACAAGTGTGAGGCCCATCCCATAATAATTGAGTTTTGACATTGCATGACCATCCAACAAATCTTTGGACTTTAGATATGTTTGATAGCAACCTTTGACCAGTGACCACCAACCCATATGGTTGGTTACATTCTAAAAATATGTTATAAAGAGATGCAAGAAAGTGTTAGATTTACGTTATATTAACAAAAAGTAAAAATTTATAAATTAGTGCAGTAGATGTAATATGTTGTATTACAATTTTTTTAAATTTTCATACAAAATAAAATAAACAATTCAACTTTTTCAAATCTTAAAATAAAAATAATATTAAAAATAATATTTTATTTAACTTTTAATTTTAATCTCAATTCATTTTATCTTATTTGCTAAATCAAACGAGACAGATTTTTTTTTACAGTAAAAAGAATTTTATAATCTGACGCAATGCTTTAACAAAAGATGTATTTGTGAACTATAGAAATTCCAAATCCTCACAAACAACAAATATTTAAAGAGAAGTGAATCACAAAAAAATTTCATAAAAATACATTTAGAAATTGATATGACTTGATATCTAACGTATCATATTAAGTTATGTCAGTTTATGAATTTACTTTTATGAAATCTTTTTGTGTTTAAAACATTTCTCATGTTAAATTCTAACATGCTATGATATTTTAACTTTATTTTAATATCTGGAGTTAGGGTTATGATTGTAGCACTTCTTAACAACCATATATATGCTATTTGAGGATAGCTAAGCCTCCACAACATAGGAGAGAATGAGACTAATTTTTTAGTCAACCTTTTCTAATTATCTAAATACACAAGCAGTAACAAATAGACAATGATCAAATTGATGTTCAATGGACCCTAATATCTTTTCCATATTGGGCTATTTGCGAAAGCATTAGTAACACATTTTTTTCGTAGATAAGTCAAAAGAATATGAAACAAACAGGGGTGCTAACCGCCCCATATGGGGCGGGGTAGCCCCCTCCCCGCCCCCCGCTCCCGCATGGGCGAGGGAGTGAAATTCATTCCCGCACCCCACCCCCGGCATGCGGGGGCGGGTACCCCGTCCGGCACAGCTGGGTGCGGGTGGGGGGGATCAGTTCGCCCGCCCCCTACCCCCTAACCCCCTACTGGGCCTTTGGCCCAGAAGCGATTTCTGGACAATTTTTGGCCCAAAAATTGTTGAAATGGGCCTAAAATGGCCCAGTCTTGAGCCTATAAAGGTTTAAAGTAGAAGTACCAAAAAAAAAAAAAAAAAGGTTAAAAAATCATATTAAAAAAAATTTACATGAATAAAAAAATACAAATTTACATTACTACACATACTACTAGTCTACTACCTAAGAAACTAATAATAATAACTAAACTATTACAAAATTACAAAATTGAAAGACTAAATAATTACAAAATTACAAACATAGTTACACAAGTGTCGAAGGGACATTGTATCAGTATTACAAATCATTGAAATACATCAATACATAATTTGATAATTCAGATTTGAGGCTTGAGCAATGAGCACAAATTTATATTGCAGCGGAAGTAGATGTCGTCTGACTCCGAGTAGTCTCATGTGATGCTACAAGTTACAACAATAAACACTAAAATTAATACCAATAAAATCAAAATGAATATAAATAAACCAAAATATATTAAAATAAAAACAACAATTACCAGGTGGTCCAGATCCTGACTGCTCACCACCCTCCTCCTTGTCGGTCTCCTTAAAATCCAAAACATCTGGAACATAAATATCATTTTCTATCGTCCAACTCTGTGTACATATCAATGCCTCCACAGTCGAAGGAGATAATGAACTACGGAAAGGATCCAATATGCGCTCTCCGGTACTAAAGGCTGACTCTGAGGTAACGGTGCTAATAAGGATGGCCAAGATACAACGGGCTATCTCCGAAAGGATGGGATATTTCTTTGCTGCCGCCTTCCACTATACCAATATATCAAAATTGTCATTATCTTGAATAAGATCCCCTGACAAATAGTTGTCTAATTCTGAAACCACATCCGTAGATTGATGGACTAGTGTGAGATTATGTGCAAGGGTCTTAGTCCACGCTAATCTATGCTTCTTTCCTGGCCCAGTGTCTGAAAGAGGCGTTGGGGTAGGTGTAGGTGTAGTAGATTCAGTACCATCCTTAATTGTATTAAATTCATCATACAATTTAGTAAGGGTATCTNGGTAGATTTAGTACCATCCTTAATTGTATTAAATTCATCATACAATTTAGTAAGGGTATCTCGGGTCATATCACCAATAAGATCAGCCCATGCCTGATTGTGCGAAAGTTCCAAACCATATAACATGTCTGAAATTTTCAAGCATGTCTGAAATTTCAGGCGGGGATTAAGAATAATAGCCACATATAACAAAATATTCAATCTAGTCAAATCTCCCCAATACTTGCATATTTGACCCTCATAGTCAATGCCATCCCCCTCATCCTTATATTGGAACCCCTACACATGTCGTCTAATTCCTCTTTTACCCTACATATTTGTTGACAAAACTCATGGGATGTAGGGTACAAGGAACCAGATAATTTCAATGTGATATTATGAAAAAGTCCCAGAAAATCAACAAAAGTAGAAACTACCTCTCAATCATCATCATTAGGCTTTCCTAAGCCCCCGTGCTCATCAAAGTATTTGACATATTGAATATCATCATCCCCCAATAACTGAAAGGCCGCCTTATATTCTTGGGCCGCATCTAACATCAAATAAGTTGAGTTCCATATGGTAGGAACATTAGTACAAAGACCATTCTTCGATGTTATGTCCACACTCTTCGCAGCAATCTTGAATTTCTTCAATTTAGAAGGAGAAGACCTCACAAATTTCATAGTCATTTTAACTCGTGCAACCTAGTTATCAACATCTTTCAACCCCTCAGTAACAATTATATTCAAGATATGTGCAGCACATCTAACATGCACATATTCACCACCCAAGAATGTTTTATTTGTCTCTCTAAGATAAGTTTTTAGATATCCCAAAGCGACATCATTAGAGGAGGCATTATCAACAGACACTGTCAAAACCCGTGTCAATCCCCACTCCTTTATTGCTGCCTCCAAGGCCTTCCCAATAGTTTCACCCTTATAATCAACTATTTGACAAAACTGAATAATTTTTTTGTGGAGAATCCAATCAGAATCAATAAAATGGACAGTCAAAGACATGTAATTGAAATTTTGGACAGAAGTCCAAGTATCAGTAGTGAGACAAACTACCAAACCTGCCAATTGGCCCCTCAAAACATCTTTATTTTTTCTGTATATCTTTTTAATATCTTTTGCCACAGTGTGGCGAGAAGGAAGCGAAAATCTAGATTCTAATTCTCCAACAAGTTCTTTAAACCCTCTCCCTTCCACAAACTGAAAAAGTAGCTCGTCTATGATCACTATACAAGCTACCTTCCTTCTACACTCATCGAGATTATATTTCGTAAACCCCTTCAATGTTGGACCGCCACTACTCCTATCTGCCATTTTTTTTAGTCCAACTTCTAGTCTAAATTGACTCTTCTCCAATAAGAATTTTAATATTGGACTTTTCTTACAATGTTCCTCTAAATGGACCTTTAGTTGGGATGTACCATGTTTCCTATAGTGACATCCATATATTTTTCCATAATAATTACATTTGAGTTGAGGGTTATTGGGGTCACCACCCTTTAGTTTGGTAAAGTGAGACAAAACTATGGACACGGGTTTCTTGCTCTGTGTCGGTGGGGGCATGGGGGCGGGGCAATGTGTACTCTCGGGGGTTGGAATAGGCTCAGTAGGGGCAATTCTGGGGCAGGGATAGGGATACTAATAGGGGTAGGAGAGCTATCACTGTAATCCCTTTGAGAAGACATCCCTGATTTTTCAACACAAAAAGAATTAAAAAATTAAATAAGGCACAATGCAAAGCAAATACAACAATTTAGGGGTTTCAATTGAAACCCCTAAACCAATTTATTTAGGGGTTTCGGATTGAACCCCTAAATGGTTTAACTTTAGGGGTTTCAATTGAAACCCCTGAACTTCAATTGAATTGAAACCCCTAAACAAAATTAGGGTTTTGGATTGAACCCCCAAATCAATTTAGGGGTTCAATCCAAAACCCCTAAATAAATTGGTTTAGGGGTTTCAATTGAAACTCCTAAACTTCAATTGAAGGGGTTTCAATTGAAACCCCTAAACAAAATTAGGGTTTCGGATTGAACCCCAAATCAATTTAGGGATTCAATTCGAAACCCCTAAATAAATTGATTTAGGGGTTTCAATTGAAACCCCTAAACAAAATTAAGGTTTTGGATTGAAACCCTAAAACAAAATTAGGGTTTTGGATTGAACCCCTAAATCAATTTAGGGGTTTAATCCGAAACCCCTAAATAAATTAGTTTAGGGGTTTCAATTGAAAATGGACAAAACGGCGCTATTTCATTAATAAGGGTTTTTTTTTTTTTTTTTTAAATATAATATATATAATGGTATACGGGGTGGGGGAAATACGGAGTGGGGCCATGCCCCCTACGTCCCTTGCCCTCGTTGCTCTTCAAGGTGCTGGCCAGGGCCACCCGCACTCCGCTTAGGCGGCCCGGATCCCCCACCCCACTTGGGTGGGGGCGGGGCGAACGGGGCAATGCAGCGAGGTGTGGGGCCTCGCTGCCCACCCCTAGAAACAAATGAGATAATTTTATATAATATATTTATATTTAATTTATAATAAATATAATTTTATAATCTAACCTACCATTCCAAAAAAATGGTAACGATACCCTTACAGGTTACTACCGTACCAAATGACCACATGTCACTCCTCCGGTGGAGTCGATTCCTCAGGCTCCACATCTTCATCTGTATCAAAATTTATGGTACCATAAAACGGTCTCGCAAGTAAGTAATAATCCAAACAACCAACGAGATAAAAGTGCATTAATACAACCAACGAGATAAAAGTGCATTAATGCAACCAACATGCATGCATATGATAAAATATGCCTTAGCATCAAAACATTATTTTTTCCAAAAATAAATATTTTTCAACACACGCCAAAATCTCATTTTGCCCCAAAAATATAATCCGTCATTTTTTCAGAAAAAGATTCACAGAAAAATATTTATAGAACACTGTAGGCGAGAATCACAGGGGGACTTTACCATCATCCCTGCTTACCACCATCGCTACCGAATACACCGTAGGCAGGAATCATAGGCGAGACTATACCACCATCCCTACAGTCTCTTTCCTTTCTCTCATATGAAAATTCAATTTTCAATAAACACATGAACATAAATGCAATTACACGAAAATTCAGTTTTTATTTACAAACATGAACATGCGTGCCAATATGCAATGTATAAGACTCGACATCAATATCCAACAACCAACAATACACAACATAATCCAATCACACAACTTTATCCTCCAATCCAACCAATTCATAGTAAACGAGTTAGTGCAAAAATACATTTAAATCTCAAAAGTTATTTGAAAAAATACTTACAGCGCCATAATATACTTTTCGAAAGATCACGGAGATGTTAGGAGCGGCAACACAGCAACGGAATAGTAAACAAAGACTAGAGATGGCTAGGGAAGGGCTTAGGAATGTCGGTGAAATTAATGGTGGTGGCCTTTGGCTGTGGATGGCGGCGAAGGAGGCGTTTGGAGGACAAAATGATCAAATCGAAAATGTAGATGGTGGAGTTTCATCGATGACAGATCGGGGCTGGGGCTGGGTGCTTTAGGTTGCTAGGAGGTCGAGGATGAAGTGGTGAAGAAATGGTGGCCGAAGGTGGCACAACGGCGGCGCTGGAGCACACAAGGCCATGCGGCTTGGAGCCGTGCGTGCGGGTCAATGAGGTCGCCTGCCAATGGGGAAGGTTGTGGGATGGGCGGTGACGGACACGGCGGCGCGCAGTGGTGCAGAGTGAAGAAGGAAGAAACGGACGGGAAGAGAGGATGAGAGGTGGGTCGCGCGGCTGGGAGGAGAAATAAGAGGAAAAAGAAAAAGATGAAAGAAAAAGGAAGGAAAAGGAAAAAGGGAGGGAAAGAAATAATGTCCAATTCTCACATATTGGATCACAAAATTGATCCAACGAAAATAATTTAAACACAGTAAAAAAGTAAAATAAAATAATAAAATCCAACACAATAATAATTTTAAAACCCATAAACAAATTATTTAAATTAAAGATAAATTTAAATGCAAAACAATAATTAATATTAAGAAAGTATATAAAAAATAATTATCACAACTTAAAAATATTATAAAATAATATATCAAAACTCCCAAAATTTTAAAATAAGAGGACCAATATTAAAATTAATTAAAATAATTCTTCAGTTAAAAAATACTAAAATACGGGGTATCACATCCTTCTCCCCTTAAATAAAATTTCATCCTTAAAATTTACAAAGTCAAACATTAATGCTAAGGTAGTCACAAGATACAACTCAGAACACACTTAAGAAAATCATACGATCAAAAACTTCCAAATAGGGATGTGTAATGCTCTCTCAAGTCTACTCCCACAGGCGATTCCATCATACTCACATTAATCTTCCAATGGCACCTCATGTCTAGTTCTCCTAGAGCAGGCATGATATCCAAAATCTCATTTTCCACAAGAACTTTAATGTGACGCCCCGACTCCCACGTACAAAACAATACGGAAATCGTGACATTAAGATGATGACAACACGGGTCACACATCCTAACGACAAGTGCCAAGTGTGTGCTACAAGCAAACAGTGTACAAATAAATACGCAGCGGATAATATAAATAAGTCACTAGTACCAAAATTTTAGTTTAATATAAATATCTAAAAATAAAAGCGTTTAAAAATAATACCAATGTCCCAAAAATAATACAAGAGTTGAAAAGACATAAACTTGAGTGATCTGGGATCACTTCTTCGGCAAGGCCAACTCTTCAGGCCCAGCCTCCTCAAAACCTGCTTCAGCAACATTAAAATCTATGGTACCAGAAAATGGTACTGCAGGTAAGTAAAACCTAAAATACTTCAAGACATAAATATATTAACACAAGAAACAATATGCATGCACAGATGATCAAAATGCAAAACTAGAGAAAAACACAATTTCTCAAAAATCACAATTTTTTGAGATTAATTTCAATTTAACATCCAGGAATAATTACATTAATTTCAATTTTATCCATATGTACCATGGCCTCCCCTAGGGACCATTCACATACTCTGGCTTCTTTATTTATTCCACGGGTAACGGCCGTGCGAGTAATATACAACGAGTGATGCCCAGTTCCGCATCCACCGCGTATATAGCCAAGCATCCTCTGACCCCCGCCAGCACGAGGAGTCATGAAGTCGGATCGAGAGCGCTACCATCCCGTCCAAGTCCCGGGCAAAAGCCCATGGGACAACACTCAGTATATTCTGCTCCCGAGTGCCTAGAGGAGTTCCACCGAGATAATAACCCATTTCGACTTGGGGGTGATACACACACATCAAAAAAGCCTTTTTCACAATACACAATTTCTAAAAATACACACCCACGCATGTGTGCACAATGCCATGAAACTGACCAATTACCAAACAGAGCACAATATAAATAATACACAAAAATACTCCGTCTCAATCCATCCACCCCCGAACTCCTCGGACTTAGTCTGGAAACCAACCAGATCACAGTATATAAAACAGTTTATTGTAAAAATATAATTAAATCTTAAAAATCTTTTGGAAAAATACTTACAGCGCTTGAAAATAATTTAGGAGGATCACGGAGGAACTGGAAGCACCAAAACAGCAACTCCACAGTATAAAAACACTGTAGTCGAAATACACAATGAACCCAAATTTTCACGAGGTTAGACAAAGATTTGGGAACGGTAGGGTAGGGCCTAGGGAAGGTGGTGAAGCTAATGGTATCGAAAGTTGGCCGTGGGTGGTGGCTGAAACGGCGGTTTAAGGTCACGAAGTTCAAATCGGAGTGGGTGTTCGTAGGGGCGGCTCCGGCGA
>QEOT01009159.1:51982-127948 GCA_003123785.1 Pterocarya stenoptera
GAGAGAGAGAGAGAGAGAGAGAGAGAGAGAGAGAGAGAGAGAGAGAGAGAGAGAGACAAAGAGGGAAAGAAAGAAGAAAAATAAGAGAAAAAGAAAAGATGGGGAAAAGAAATGAGATCCAATCCTCATAACTTTTAGGTCACAACTGATCCTCAAAATAACTATTTTTAAAACAGTAAATTAAATAAATCAGTTTAAACTTAAAACTAATTAAAATAAAATATTAAACTCCAACAATAACATTCTTTAAAATAAAAAGCAATTAAATTGCAGAACACTAATTAAAATAAATCAAACGCAGTGAAATGTTTTAAATAAAACAATAATAATTTTAAAACGTATAAACAAACCAATTTAAATTAAAGATCAATTTAAATCCGAAACAATAATTAATAAGAAGAAGGCTCAATAAAATAATTTTCATAACTTAAAATATTATAAAATAATATTCTAAAATACCCAAAATTCTAAAACCAGAGAATCAATCTTTAAATTAAATAAACTAATCCTTTATTAAAATACACTGAAATACGGGATGTTACATTTAATACAACATCCAGTAAATTCCAATGATTATTATCTTCGCACCATAAACTGTGCTAATCTCGATCGACTCTTATGCTTTATCTTCCAAACTTTTATTGTATTCTACAAGTTAGTACCCTATTAGCCACTTCCAAAGTTAACCATCGATAAACATAAACAAATGATTAATCTCCAATTACAAGTATCTTCTCAAAATTTCAAGTCACCACTAATTCCTCAAAATCAGCACAAAGCTGGACTCTTAATTACAACAAAAAATATCACGCTCCTGCTGCGCACTCTGATAATTTGCCACCTGTATAAAATTATGCCCTCAAAATTAACACATACCAAAACCACTTCTTCCAAGCCAAAAAAATGAGACTAGGACCTGCATTTCCGAAATCCATTCACACTTACCACTACTATGCATCGATCTCATGCACCCTTAGCCAAAACCAAATAATCCTCCAAACATGCAAGTGATCCATTACTACCATTTCCATCATATTGACCTATATCCTTGAAATCAACAAGAATCATTTTCTAAATCCACACCATCTATTATCCTTAAACTTGGTATAGATCCATCCTAAAACCTGCCATTATAATCTTGAATTAATAACAATTATTTTCCGAATTCGATCCAAATCTTCAAACCTCAG
This sequence comes from Pterocarya stenoptera, assembly GCA_003123785.1. Lineage (NCBI taxonomy): Eukaryota > Viridiplantae > Streptophyta > Magnoliopsida > Fagales > Juglandaceae > Pterocarya > Pterocarya stenoptera. The sequence goes on from QEOT01009159.1 coordinate 53,173, forward strand.
AAAAATACAAGAACTAAATCAATACCTTCAATCCCCAAAGAAATATTCTCCTTGAAAATTCCTATATCAATAACTCAACTCCAATCAATCCCATTTAATGGTCACAAACTAATCAGTCTCTAAAATAAATCAAGTTAGCACACCAAGCCTGCGGAATTAAAATCTTAAACCTTATTACAAATCAATCATTCAAATCTGCAATTCTAGAACCTTAAATTATAAAAGAATTACTTTCCGAAATCTGTAAAATTGATGAACTTATATTCAATAATAAAATAATCGACTCCCGAAGCTTTCAAAATCTAAAACATTAAATGATAACAAATCATTTCCTAAAGTCTGCAAAATCTTAAACCTTTGGTGAAATTCTCGTAAATCTATCCTTAAAGTTTGTTGAACTTACAACCTCATATTCTAAAGCCTCATGTTATATCTCCATAAAATCTAAAATCTCAATTATCCTGCTCCGCAAAGAGATAATCCAAACGATGCCGTTCTCTTCAAGCCTCAATATTATTAAAGCAATCCAAGTCGATAAAAGTTCAAGCCTACTACACTAAATATTTATACTTAACAATGGCATTCTTAATCGTACCATCTTCCTGCCATAGCATAACCCTTAACCCAACTTTCAATTCCGGACCAAACAAAACAAAACAAAATCAAATATAATTATAGCAAAATAAATTAAAATACAACAAAATAACATGAAATAAATTAGAATGAAACCAAAAAATCTAATAACATACAATAAATTAAAACAATGAAAATAATATACTTCAAACAAAATAATTTCAAATCACAACTTTAAAACTTTCTGGTACCTCACCTAAGGGACATGTGGTTTTACTCAGAGCTGAACTGCTCTGATACCACCTGTGACGCCCCGACTCCTACGTATGGCAATGTGAGAATCTTGATATCGAGATGATGACAACATGGGTCACGCATCCCAATGATAAGTGCTCAAGTGTGTGCAACGTGCAACAAGAGCACAAAAAGTCGCATCAGTTAAATAAAAGTAGCCAACTAAGTACCAAAATTGTTTAATACAAATATCCAAAATAAATATCCGTTAAAAAGTTATACAATTATCCATTAAAAATATAATACAAACCGGATACATATACAAGAGTTGGGAACAAAATCCCATTAGTCCCAAATGACCACATGTCACTCTTCCGGTGGAGTCGATCCCTCAGGCTCCACATTTTCATCTGCATCAAAATCTACGGTACCACAAAACGGTACCTCAAGTAAGTAATAATCCAAACAACTAACGAGATAAAAGTGCATTAATGCAACCAACATGCATACATATGATGAAATATGCCTTAGCCTCAAAACATCATTTTTTTTCAAAAATGAATATTTTCCAACACATGCCAAAATTCCATTTTGGCCAAAAAATATAATCCGTCATTTTTCTAGAAAATAATTCACACAAAAACATTTATCGGACACTGTATGCGGGAATCACAGGCAGGACTCTACCACCATCCCTACTTACCACCATCCCTACCGAATGCACCGTAGGCGAGAATCATAGGCGGGACTATACCATCATTCCTACCGCATGCATCGTAGGTTGGAATCGCAAGCGGGACTATACCACCATCTCTGCTTGCCACCATCCCTACAGTTCCTTGCCACATAATTAGTACCTATCAGAGCACTATAGGCGGGAATCACATGCGGGACTTTACCACAATCTCTGCTTACCACCATCCCTACCGCATGCACCGTAGGCAGGAATTACAGGCGGGACACAACCACCATCCCTATCGCATGCACCGTAGGCATGAATCACAGGCGGAACTATACCACCATCCCTGCTTACCACCATCCCTACAGTCTCTTTCCTTTCTCTCATATGAAAATCTAATTTTTAATAAACACATGAACATGAATGCAATTATACAAAAATCCAGTTTTCATTTACAAATATGAACATGTGTGTCAATATGCAATGTACAAGACTCGACATCAATATCCAACAACCAACAATACACAGCACAATCCAATCACACAACTTTATCCTCCAATCCAACCAATTTACAGTAAGGCCCCGTTTGTTTACACAAAACTATTATCTCATCTCATCTCAATCATTACAACTTTTTCAAATCCCCATACAAAAATATAATAAATAATTCAACTTTTTCAAATTTCAACATAAAAATAATACTAAAAAATATATTCTACTAATATTTTATTCAACTACTATTCAAAACATCTCATCTCATCTGTGTATCCAAGAGGGGCCTAAATGAGTTAGTGCAAAAATACATTTAAATCTCAAAAGTTATTTGGAAAAATACTTACAGCGCCATAATATACTTTTCGAAGGATTACAGAGATGCTAGGAGCGGCAACACAACAACGGAATAGTGCAAAATGCACTATGGCCGTGGGTCTCAAAATGATAGATGGCTAGGGAAAGGCTTAGGGATGTCGGTGAAGCTAATGGTGGTGGCCTTTGGCCGTGGATGGAGGCGAGGGAGGCGTTTGGAGGCCAAAATGATCAAATCGGAAATGTAGATGGTGCAGCTTCATCGGTGACAGATCGGGGCTGGGGATAGGTGCTTTAGGTTGCTAGGAGGCCGATGATTAAGTGGTGAAGAAATGGTGGCCAGAGGTAGCACGACGGCAGCACTGGAGCACACAAGGTCATGCAGCTTGGAGCCATGCGTGCGGGTCAATGGCGGCACAGGAGGGGCTGAGATTGGAGGTGTGAGGTCGCCTGCCGGTGGGGAAGGTTGTGGACTGGGCGGTGACGGACACAACGGCGTGTGGCAGTGCAGAGTGAAGAAGGAAGAAACGGACGGGAAGAGAGGATGAGAGGTGGGTCGCCCGACTGGGAGGAGAAATAAGGAGAAAAAGAAAAAGATGAAAGAAAAAGGAAGGAAAAGGAAAAAGGGAGGGAAAGAAATGAGGTTCAATCCTCATATCTTGGATCATAAAATTGTTCCAACGAAAATAATTTAAACACAGTGACTAAGTAAAATAAAATAATAAAATCCAACACATAATAATTTTAAAACCCATAAATAAACTGATTTAAATTAAAAATCAATTTAAATGCAAAATAATAATTAATATTAAGAAAACATATCAAAAATAATTCTCACAACTTAAAAATATTATAAAATAATATATCAAAACTCTCAAAATTCTAAAACAAGAGGATCAATATTAAAATTAATAAAATAATCCTTTAGTTAAAATATACTAAAATAATCCTTTAGTTAATAAAATTATTTTATTAAAGTTAATAAAATAATCATTTAGTTAAAATATATTAAAATACGGAGTATCACAATAAGGGTCTTTCTTTCATATATGTTGTTTTCTGCTTGCTCCACAAATGTGAACATGCGATAAGCTTTTCATAAATTTTAGGACTATTTCTGGCTTGGGGTGTACCTGGTTTATTATGAGCATTTTTCTCAATCTATAATCTTGAATATATTACTATTTATGTAGTTCATCGAAGGAGGGATTGAAAAAGATTTGGATTCAGGTGATGAAGAAACCGAAGATGGTGAACACAATTGCGACTGACTTAAATAAATCTCCAAGCAATGAATGAACAGTTGGTGGCAAATACTGCTCAAAATGATTTACCAGTTGAGCAAGCTACATCTAAAAGTTTGGTGGCAAATTCTGATGTTGGACTCGGACTAAATATTATGTTTGGCATCGTTAACATGAAGCAGGGTGATTTGTATGTGTACTCTAAACGTTTTACCCATTTTTCTTGTGAGGATTAGAAGAGTTTTGACGTTGTTAACTTGGTAGGAAGTACAATTATCCTTAATGATTGATTGCTGGGTTTTTATTTCGTAGTGGCAGGGTTAGGTTATTTGGTATATAGAAGTAGAAGCTCTAGATTTTTTTTTAATTCCTTGTGTCTTCCACTTTAGAACCCATGCCCCGGGTCGTATTTCCTTTCAGTGCTACAAATTACACGACACACCTTTGGCACAAGTTGAAGGTGCAAATTGAAAAATATTCTTCGTTCTGAACTGTCATAAACATTTTGAAGTCACTTTGTGGTTGGGAATTCGTGTTTGGCTTTATGAAACTACCGAGCAATCAGGGCGTATTACAGTATTAATTTTGCTTATAAGAAAGATTCTGACTTGGATGGAAAAAATTACTGCCAATATCCTAAGATTGGTTTTATTTTTTTTCCTTTTGAAGTTTATCTCAATATCTTTGTTTCGGGAACTTCACTTCTAATAACCCACAATTAACTGGACATTTGAGATTTTTTATAAGATTCATGGCCTCTGTAAATAGCATGACAGAAAAAGCCCGGACGTATCGTGAAAGAAGTGAATATCCACACACCACCAAGAATCCTCCAAACCAGTAACTAGAATCAGAACTAATACCATAATGATGTGAAAACTCTCGGCACAAGTGTCTAGAAACAAACTGAGCAATGAGCATGATCAACAAAGCATGCTGAATTTCATTACAAGATTGGAACAAAGGCAACCCATATCCCTCGTTATATTATAAGCCTCTGGTAGTTACAAAGCGATTTGGGTTTGTTTTCTTACTTCCTATTCACCATGCTTGTTTGATGGTAAGAGGTATGCAGCAAAAGGTTATAATTCCTCTCATATCTTCTTCACCTTAAACCACATGATGATTCTTTCACAAAATTTCACCAGCCGCTCACTTGTTCCTAGACTTTGGAATTTTGAGAACTGCCACCCGTCTTTGTGTCCACCGTCTTTGGTTTCTTCGTCGCCAAATCCAAATCCTTTTCAATCCCTCATTCGATGAACTACATAAATAGCAATATATTCAAGACTAAAGATAAGAGAATAATATATGAGAAATATGCTCATAATAAACCAGGTACACCCCAAGCCAGAATAGTCCTAAAAATTATGAAAAGCCTACCGCATGTTCACATTTGTGGAGCAAGCAGAAAACAACATATATGAAATAAAGACCTTTACGATTCTATAAACCTGTTATATCAGACACATCCTCTACAAGGAAGGTATCTGTAGAGGAAAACAACATCCACGAAAGGAAGACCCTTGTAGTGGTACTCTTCATCAATGTCAGGACAAGATCTTATCTGATAAAAACCAACTCTTTATTTCAATTATTTTTTCTGCTATACAGCTGAGCACAAACAAACAAAAACAAAACAACTACAACTCTAAAATCACATTATTTTCATAAATCTATAGAGCTCTCAAAAGCATGAAAACTCACTCATCATAAACCCAAAGTTTCTCTTATTCTTCGCTCATGCCTCCAACCATCTCCAGAGGGAAACGTGGGGATCTTCTTGGGCAAAAAACAACCTTATAATTAGTCCCACCAGGGCATGTAATTTTGCTTGATCCACTGAGTTTCTTGTTACAATGTATACAAACAACATAACAACTTTCAGCCTTTGTGACCCTCTCAAAATGATTTCAAACCACAAATGTCAACCGCAACTTTGGGTTTATTATTCAGTTATATTAAATCGAGGAAAACAACATAATCCCATTAAAATCTCAATATTTCATCAAGAAGAATTAAACCCAAAAGGCTAGGAACCTGAAAAATGGTGGAAACTGGCAATTAATCTTTTGGTTTCAATGGTGGAAAATGAGAGAGAGAGGGAAAGTGTGGGGCTTACCTGGAGGCTTGGGAGGGGCGACTGTGAGTGGTGGTAGCAATGGCAGCGGTGACTCGGTCACAAATGTGCTTTCAAGTGTAGAAGTGTCAAGTTGTATCAAGGATAATTTCAGGATCGTATTCCACAGGGACAAAGAATTATCAAAGCACTTGTGAGATTTTAATGTAAAAATTATATAACTAAAGATATGAGAAGTGAATTAAAATGTAATGTGTAGAAGTTGAATTAAACTTGAAAGAAATAATAAAATAAACACCTGAGATGCAATTTTCGCCCATTTCTGATTTGAAGTTGGATTTACCTCTAATTTTATCTTCTCTCAACCATTTTCTCATTCCAAGATATTATGATCGGTTAATTAAACAATAAGCACACTTTTTAGTATAATCAAGGTACTTGACAGATTGTATAACAAATGTAAAGTGAAAGAAAGCCATCAAAATCTTGTTACGAGTTCAAGCATCAATCGTGTCATTACGTCTACAACTGATCAAGTTTAAGTACATAGAACTTTAATCATTTCTATAGGTAAAATGAAATACAATCTATCAAGTTAATCACTCAAAATTCCATAACCTTGAAGAGAATCCAACCCAAAACAGTCATGGGTTACTCATTGAATCCCAAGCTAAAAATCTAGCCTATCATTTCTAAATTAGTAAAATGCTCAAAAATGATGAACCCTAACATATGGAATTACTGTGTAAATAAAATTGCAGAGGAAAAATAATAATACTCAACGATAACAAGTGCTGAAAGGAAAAATAAAAATAATGAAATTGCAATGTAAATAAAATGAAAGGCGGAATGAAAATTGAAAGTAAACAAAATAAAATGCTGCCACCGAACGAAACGAAAATTGAAAGTCTGAAAGAAATGAAAAAGAAAAAGAAGAGCAAGAGAAACAAATCTAAGGAAACTGTAATCGAAGAGATGACGCCCTCTGGAGGGCATAAAACCGAAAAATAATAACAGAGAAAGATGCAAGTCCCCCAAAATGTCTGAAATGAAAACTGCTCTGTCCGCGCTCCAGAAAATGCAAACGAAAAACCAAAAAAAATAATGAGAAGAAAATAAACTGCCAAACGAAGCGAGAGGGACCCCGCACGATAAAAATCTTCTTTTTATATTCCCCCGTGCAAATCTCTCTGCCTGAACTGTCCTATGTGATTTTCATTCTAGCCCCTTCTGTCCGTGCATGCTAGTGCGAGTGCCACCAGCTCATCATGCGATCATGCGTTACTCGTGAATCCTGCTGTGCATGAACTGCTATGAGGCCACGACTGGATCCCGCGTGTGTGAGTCTTTGAGGCCGAGCTCCTGCCAGCCCTTGCTTCTCATTTCAAGAATGCCATACATCAATTCATTTCCAAAGATGCCCTATAGAAATTAAAATTAAGTATTCACAATGAGGGATAAAATTGAGATATTAATTTTGATGTGATTTTACAAGCTGTATTATAAATTATTTTAAGTGTAAAATATCATAATTTGTCAATGAGTCAAGTACTAAAAATTACTACATAATTAAGTGTTTAATTCAGTTTTTGGTGAAACAATTTATTCAATTTAGCAACCTAATCATGCAGTTTTTGACACTTAATCACCCCCCAACTAGCTTATTGCTAGTCTCTAGCAAATAATGCGACAACAAATGAAGGATCCAAGAGTGAGCCATTGAACTCAAAAGTCTCTACAAAAGATCAAATCATATTGAGGTTTTGGGCATTAGAATGTAATCAAATCAGGTTATAGTTCAACACAAAGGCTTATAAAATTCTCAAGAGCTCAAACAAGGGAAATGTATTTAAGCTACAAATCTTTGAGTGCATCAAGTGTGTGAACAAATTGCCATTTGTTGGTTTCAAGATTTCTCACAATAGTTTCAGCCTAACAACTTTTTCAAGAAAAACTAAAAGGTCTTTACTCCAATTCAAAACCATTATATTGGCGGCTTTCACGCTATCATACTTTGAAATATCTATTTTTTTTTTCGCACCTCTTGGTTTTCTAGGGGGAATCAGACTTATGAATGTGCGCCTACCCACACTTTCACAAGTTGGCCCTTATCACTAGACTACCTAAAGGAATTTTTTTTTTCAAACAGATCCCGGTGATAGGTAGCCTTTTCCAATGTACTTGCTCCATATTTTTTTATTAATCTATGGCCTGTCCCTTTTCTCATGTATTCTTTTTTAACTCCATTTTTTTTTTTGAGTTTCTCATTCACTTTTCCTAGGCCATTAAGATATGGTTTATTGTAGTTCTTGCTAGTTGCTTAGATGAAAACTACTGATTGACATCAAACAAACAACAAAAGTATCTGTCTTGTATCCATTAGGGTTATCAATCAATAGTTTTGAAATACATTGCCTAAATTTGAGTTGCTAAGACTATCATAAGATCTTGTGTTGAACTTAAACCCAAACCAGTGGAAATTAGTGTAGCCCAAGACTGCAACTATCTGATCTTAAGTAGAGAAGTGTGAAATTAGTAACTTGGCAGCAAGGAAAAAATTCAAACCCCACAATTATAAATCCTGATAGACTAAGTGGTAGAAGAACCTCCTTACCCCCAACTAAAAATGGGCAGTGTCCTCACTGCAAAGCACGAATAAATAAGGAATGAAAGAGAATAGGGCCGAAGGTAAATACCTGAGATGGCTGAAAGGATCATGAAAGTAAAGAAGAAAATAGAAAAATAAATAAAAAAATAATGTTGACCCTGAAAAGATAGACTGAAAAAGGAAGGAAAAAATAAATAAATAAATAAACAAAGGAAAGAACAAAACATAGAAGTGAAATAAACAAAAGCAGAAAAAGAAAAGAAAATAAATAAATAAATAAAAATTAAAGCAAAACAGAGATGAACTAAGGATCATGATAATATGTAGAATCTTCCAAAGGAATGGAAGTATCCTCATATGAAAGGTTTGCCCAAAAATGTTTAAGTCGTTGGCCATTGACTTTGAACGTATTTCCATTTTGAGGATTAGTAATCTCAACAGTTCCATATGAAAACACAGTCTTAACTAAATAAAGACCACTCCACCTCGATCTTAGTTTGCTTGGAAATAGATGGAGGCGAGAATTGTAAAGTAAGACTTGTTCATTGGGCTCAAAACTCTTTCTCTGGATGTGCTTTTCATGTAACACATTCATGCACTCCTTTGACAATTTGAAATTGTCATATGTATCTCGCCTAAGGTTATCCAATTCTGAAATCTGAAACTTTCTTATTGAACCAGCATGGTCAATAGAAAAATTGAATTGTTTAATAGCCCAATATGCCTTATGTTCAAGCTCAATGGGAAGATGACATGCTTTTCCATATACCAAACGATAAGGAGACATGTTAAGAGAGGTTTTAAAAGATGTCTTATATGCCCAAACTGTATCAGCTAGCCTTAAAGACCAATCTTTTCTGTTGGGGTTGATGGTTTTTTTCTAAGATGTGTGCTTAAGCTCCTTATTAGCTAATTTAGCTTGCCCATTTGTTTGAGGGTAATATGGAGTAGAAATCTTATAGTGTATACCATATTTTTTCATGAGGGCAGCAAAAGGTTTGCTGCAAAAAGAGTTCCATTATCACTAATGATAGCTCTAGGCATGCCAAATCTAGCAAAAATATTTTCTCTCAAGAACTTAAGCACAACTTTGTGATCATTTGTTTTACATGGAATGGCTTCAACCCATTTAGAAACATGATCAACTGCCACTAGGATATACAAATAACCAAAAGAAGATGGAAATGGCCCCATAAAATCAATCCCCCAACAATCAAAATTTTCTATGACCAAAATAGGCTGTAAAGGCATCATATTCCTTTTAGTGACTGTGCCTAATTTTTGACATGACTCACAAGTCTTACAAAAATTATACGCATCCTTAAACATATGAGGCCAATGAAAACCACATTGCAAAATTTTTGTAACGGTTTTATGTGCAGAAAAATGTCCCCCACAAGCTTCAGTATGACAAAATGAAAGAATAGCTTGTATTTCATGATCAGGCACACATTTCCTTATGATTTGGTCAGAACAATATTTGAACAAGTAAGTATCATCATAGAAGAATGACTTTACCTCATGCTTGAATTTTCGTATGTCTTGAGCACTCCAATTGGGTGGAGTTTGCCCTGTCACCAAAAAGTTAATTATATCAGCAAACCAAGGCAAACTTTCAACTAACATTAACTGCTCATCAGAAAAAGAGTCAAGGATAGGGAGAGTGTGCTCATATTCAGCAAATGTAAGCCAAGACAAGTGGTCGGTAACTACATTTTCAGCATCCTTTTTGTCCTTAATGATAAGCTCAAATTCTTGGATAAGAAGAATCTATCGGATCAATTGTGGTTTATCATCCTTCTTTGACAATAGATACTTTATGCTGCATGATCAGTTAAAATAACCACAAGAGAGCCAAGAATATAAGTTCGAAACTTGTCTAATGCAAAAACTACAGCAAGCAACTCTTTTTCCGTGGTAGAATAATTTCTTTGGGCTCAATTTAGAGTTCAACTTGCATAAGAAATGACATGTGGGAACTTATTTTTACACTGTCCAAGTACAGCTCCTAGGGTTTCATCGCTAGCATCATACATTATCTCAAAGGGAATAAACCAAACAGGGGGCTGCATGACAAGGGCTGTAGTAAGCAAAATTTTCAGCTTATCAAAAGCATTTTGACAAGAAGGGGTCCATTCGAAAGCAACATCATGCATAAGTAACTCACACAAAAGTTTAGAGATAGAACTAAAATTTTGAATGAACCTCCTATAGAACCCAGCATGCATAAGAAAAGATCTAATTTTCTTTACTGTTTTGGATATAGGAAGCTTGGAGATAAGTTCAATTTTATCTTTATCAACCTCAATACCTCGAGATGAGACTATGTGACCAAGAACTATGCCTTGTTGAACCATGAAGTGACACTTTTTTCATTTGAGAAGCAAATGCTTCTCTTCACACCTGGCTAACACAGCTTGTAAGTGAGTCAAACATGCATCAAAAGAACTACCAAATACTGAAAAATCATCCATAAATACTTCTAAACTATTTTCAATTATGTCGCTGAAAATACTAAGCATACATTTTTGGAAAGTAGCTGGAGCATTACATATTCCAGAAGGCATTCTTCTAAATGCAAAAGTACCAAAAGGGCAGGTAAAAATTGTTTTCTCTTGATCCTTAGGTGCTATCTCTATTTGGTAGTGACCAGAAAATCCATCAAGAAAGCAATAAAAATCATGACCAGCAACTTTTTTTAACACTTGGTCAAGGAAGGGCAAAGGAAAATGAGCTTTCCTAGTGGTGGCATTCACCTTCTCATAATCTATGCACATTCGCCAACCAGTAGAAATCCAAGTAGGAATTAGTTAATTTTTCACAATAGTTAGCCCAGATTTTTTTAGAACTACATGAATGGGACTTACCCACTTGCTGTCTGCAATAGGGTAGATAATCCCCACATCAAATAGTTTCAAAACCTCTGTTTTTACTACCTCTTTCATAGTAGGATTTAGTCTCCTTTGCATCTCCCTAGAAATTTTGATATTTTCTTCTAAATAAATCCTATGCGTGCACACAAGAGGATTTATACCTTTTATATCCACAACTGTCCATCCAATAGCACATTTGTGCTGCCTCAAAAATCTCATTAATTTTCCTTCTTGATCATGAGTGAGCTGGGCTGAAATCACCACAGGGAATGTGCTGTTAAGGCCCAAAAATGCATACTTCAGGTTAGTGGGCAATGGTTTCAGCTCTAGTGTTGGGATTTCATCCGCTGAAGGCTTTAAACTTGCTGTCAATGGCGGGAGTTCCTCAAATTTAAGCTTCCATTTAGTTTCAAATTTATTTTCTGCATTAAACATAGGAGAAACATCAATGGGGGTATCATTAGTGATGAAATCACAAATATTTTCTAACTCAAACAGCAAGTCAGTGGGTTGGTATGCCAAATAAACCTCTTCCTCCAGGATGCTTTCCAACAAATTGACCTCTTGTACATCTTCCAAATCTTGAGGTTGCCTACAAAGGTTGAAAATATTCAGTTCGAAGGTCATGTTCTCAAAACGTAGTTTTAAAACACCACTGCTACAGTTTATCAATGCATTTGAAGTAGTAAGAAAAGGTCTCCCAAGAATCACAGGTGCTTGAAAAGAAAGATTTTAGTATCAAGTGAACATCCAACACAATAAAATCTACGGGGTAAAAAAATTTATCCACTTGAACTAAAACATCCTCAACAACCCCACTTGGCATTTTAATTGACCTATCAGCTAGTTGTAAATGATTGAAGTTGGTTTTAATTCCCCCAAACCAAGCTGTTCATATACATTATAAGGTAGCAAATTCACACTTGAACCAAGATCTAGTAAAGCTTGACCAATTTTTAAACTTCCTATAATACAAGCAATTGTAGATGAACCATGATTTTTATATTTTGGTGGGGTATTATTCTGAATTATGGCACTGACCTGCTCAGTAAGAAAAGCTTTCTTTTGCACATTTAAGTTTCTTTTGACAGTACACAAATTTTTTAGAAATTTAGCATAGGTAGGAATTTGTTGAATATCATCCAACAAAGGGATGTTAATCCTAACTTGCTTGAATATTTCTAAAATTTCAGATTGGTGTTTATCTTTATGCAAATGAGCCAATCTTTGAGAAAAAGGAGTAGGTACAAGACATGTAATCTTTTCAGTTTCAGTTTCAGCTTGTTCAACCTCACCCTTTTCAGCCTCATTTTGTACAGGTTTAGAGGCCTTATCAGTATTGTCTGAACCTTGAACTGGAATGTTCACCACCCTACCATTTCTCAAAATAGTTACCACTTTCACTTGCCTTACATTTGAACCCTCACCTCCTTCTTAAAGTGGCTGACTTTGTGGATTAGGATAGAGTTGTACAGGAAATTTTTCTTTTTCTTGGAAGCTCCAAGCAGTAGTCATCTTTGTAAGTGTGCTCCGGATGTCATTTATTGCTTGAAAATTTTGATTGTTGATTGTTGCTTGACCGTGCATAAACTGTTGCAAAGTGCTGGACAACTGCTGTACCGTCTCCTCAAGTCCCTTTTTTTGCATTGGAGAAGCTTGAATTGTGAGTCGAGAGGGGCCCAGAGCCAAGGTTGCTGGAGCTACATGCTGATCACCCATCCAACTGAAATTGGGGTAGCTCTTCCATCCTGGATTGTAAGAATTAGAGTAAGGACCAGAATATGGTTTATGTATCATGTTTATAGCATTAGATTGGTTCAACAATACTTTTTTGAAAGCAGGGATTGTGGAACATTCATTAGTTGAATGCCGATGATCCTCACATATACCACACTTCTCAGAAATTCTAGGGACAGCATGCACTTCATTTACTTTTTTTAATTTCATGGCCTCTATCTTTCTAGACAACAAAGTCAACTTAGCATGCCAATCATCATCTTCCTTTAAAACATATTTTCCATGACCAAACTCAATTTGCTTAGACCTATCATACACATCAGTTGTGTCCCAAGATTGGGCATTTTCAGCCAAGTAGTCAAAATATTCAAACGCTTCTTTGGGCCCTTTGTTGAAAAATTCACCATTGCACATGGTTTCAATAAATTGCCTCATTTTTTGTTGCAAACCCTTATAGAAAAAACTTATGACCCTCTAGTTTTCATATCCATGATGAGGACATGCATTTAATAAGTCTTTAAAACGTTCCCAGCAATGGTAAAATGTTTCTACATCTTTTTTACCAAAATTCATAATTTGTCTTTTTAAAGCATTGGTCCTATGCATTGAGAAATTTTTTTTAAAAAAAAATCAATTTGCATTTCCTGCTAAGTCCCAATAGACCTTGACCTTAAGAAGTTCAACCAGGTTTTAGCCTTGTCCTTTAGAAAAAATGGAAACAGTTTTAACCCAATGACTTCTTCAGTGCATGTTCTATCCATAAAAGTTAAGCAAACCTCTTTAAACTCTTTGATGTGCAAATAAGGGTTTTCTGATTCCATACCATGAAAATATGAAAGTAGTGGAATCATCCCAGGTTTGAAATTAAAATCATTTGCATTCAAAGGTTGAATGATGCAAGAGGGTGGGCTTGTCCTAACAGGCTGCAAATATTCTCTAAATGTCCTGTTAGGATTCACCACTTCCCTATCATTGTTTTCTTCATGATTAGCCATGTTACTATGAATATCAGATGATGATTCAAATCCTGGATTAAAATAAATAGATGCACCAGGGGATGAAATTGATAATTCAGTCCTAACAAGTCTATGTGTGCTATCTCTAGTCTAAACAGACATGCAAATTCAACAACCAAAATAAAATAAAATCAAATAAGTAAAATGAGAGGAAAATATATCACCCAAGCTGTGAAGAGCTTCACAGCACTACAAACATCCTCTCGACAATAAGAGAATATTATGATAAACACCAGTTGTCCTCGGAAACGGTGCCAAAAACTTGACTCGATCTCAAATGTGCTTCCAAGTGTAGAAGTGTCAAGTTGTATCAAGGATAAGTCCAGGATCGTATTCTACAAGAACAAAGGATTATCAAAATACTTGTGAGATTTTAGTGTAAAAATTATATAACTAAAGATATGAAAAGTGAATTAAAATGCAATATGTATTAGTTGAATTAAACTTGAAAGAAATAATAAAACAGGGAAAAGTCTGAATGCAAGCGGTTTACGGACTGAAATTGCGCACCCATCCAAGTAGCAAAGCGAAACGGTGTGGTTTGAGAGAAAACTTAATGAAACGAACCGTTTCGGAAGGATTGACATTAGATTTAAAATGTTGGCAAAACTCACCGTTTTGAGCCCTCTTCATGATTGAACCCAACCCTTCTCTGGTTTGAGCCCCGAAACGTGTCCCTTCTCTCTTCAACAACCTCGATGCGTCCCTGCTTCTCTTCTCTGTTGCCGTCGGTTCTCTTTTCTTCTCTGTTGCCGTCAAAAGCTCCCATTTTTCGTGCGTAACCTCTTCTATGGTTTAACCCCCCCCCCAATTGTTTGGTCCAAACCCTGATATTTTTCGCGTGCCTTCATTGCGCCTCTTCCCCACGAACACAGCTGCGGCCACCGGTTCTCTGTAACATATAAATGCATTTTAGGTTTTGAATTTAGGTTTGTTGAAGATCCAAATATAACCATTGTTTCCTTGTGATTTGTGAGCTATCCTAGGACTCTGGGTTGATACACGGCTTGATTATTTTCACAGAAACAACAACAGATTTTGTTTAAAAATACCAGTTTGATATTTTTTTTTTGAAGTGCCAATTGTAATGTCTCCTTATCATTGTATGTTGTAGCTACCATTTGTCGATTGTAATGTCTCTTTCATTTGGATGCCATAATCTTATAATATGAAAGGGACTTCCAAGGGATCATGCGCATGGATCTGCTATTTTGGTGTGTTCTCCTATGGTACTAAAATAGGTTTTTTTTTTTCTTGGCTTACCAATTGTTTGTTTCACATCTCTAGAATCAGATGTATTTAAAGGAAATGTAAGGTTTTGTATGATGCATTGCTTATATCCCTTTTTTGACAACAATTACCATTGAATTTGTAATTTTCTAAAACTGGGCCATGAAGCTGGGATTTTTGGCTTTTGCCTTTATGGTTAATTACAGCAAAGAGCATTATTGCATTGATTAGAAATTTAGGTAGTAGCCTACCTTTTTTGCTTCTGAAAGTCACCACAATTTTCTCTTTTGACATTATTTGACTTGCTCTGCAACCGAAAGCCAGAGGATTCAAGTTCTTCTTGTTGAGGATCTTGCATGAAGTAATCTGTTATCTTCCAATTGGATGATTCAAAATGATTTCTCCATTAGTTTTTGTGTAATGTAGCTCTTACCGCAAATTAATAGACGTTTAGCCTTTGTTCAACCTTAGAACTTCTCATGCATTACATTTCTGTTTTATTGGTGACACATGCACTAAATGGGTTTGTAGTAGATTTTTATACGAGCAGAGGAAACTGGAATGTAGGATAATTTTATTCTATTGTGTATTGACTTTCTTAAGTCTAAAAATAATAATACTGGAAATAAGTGGAGGCCGAAAAAATGAGAAGAAAGAAGACAAAGAAAAAGAAGAATAAGATAAGTGAATGAGCATAAGGAGGATAATTTAGGCACTCTAAAGAATGCTTGGATTACGAGTTTTTTTAAGCTAAGGGAGGCCATGTTCACCCATGTTAGGGGAATGGGGGCAAGAACCAGCAACCCTTAACCTTGCTTTCTTCATAACAACAATATGGATAAATAATTTATTGCTTCTGAAAGTCACGAGAATTTTCTCTTTTGGCATGAATTTTCATAAAGGGAAAAACATTCTACATTTCTAGCGCAATTCCATTTTTCTCTCAAACATTGGGAACATGTTCTTTAGAGCCAGCTTCTTCATTAGGATGTCATCGTCAGCTCTTCATTAGAATGTCATCGTCAGCTTCTTCATTAGGATGTCATCGTCAGCTTCTTCATGGATTTCAACAAACAATCCAATGTGCACATGTGGGAAACCCACAAAACTTAGAACATCGAATACGCCAAGAAATCCGGGCCGATCATTTTTTGGGTGTCCAAACTACAATACAGAGGTAGAAATTTTTTAGTATGCTTTTGACGTGAAATTGGGTTTTTACAAATGTTTGATATTTTACGTTTGTTTCTTTATAATCAGGGATTACCATACTGCAACTATTTCAAGTGGGCAAATCACAATGAGGAAAGAGAAATTCAGTTGTTAAGGAATAAAGAAGAGCTTCAAAGAAAAGATGAAAAGATTGTAAAGTATAAGTTGAGAATCCACAATGCCCAACTTGATATTCAAAGGCAACAAGCAGACATTCGGTGCGAACGCACACTACTTCGACTCTCTTGGATTATTTTGATATTAATATCATTATATTGCGTTTATAAACAATGAAACCATATTACTAAAGGGAACTTTATATGTACTTTTGTAGCCTTTGTTGTGTATAACTTGAAGCATCTAGTTGAGAAATTGAGTTGTAAACGATGCATGCCCATCAATGTTCTTGTATATAGCTTATTTATGTATGAACTTGGGAAGTGTGATTTTGGCGTTATTTGTCTCCATGAAAGTACTTTAAACAGGTTGATAGTAGAAAAATTGGTTGACAAAATCCAACCAAGAAACCATTCACAAATTACATGACAAATTTCACAACTCTTTTGAAATTACCTTCAAGTCCCTGATTTCACTTCAACAAAATATAACTTCATTATATACAAGATTCTATTGCATATACATGTAATGTACGCCCTACTTCATACACATTAATGGACACTTACAACTCAAAATCCATCCTCCCATAATTACACTAAGTCCTAATTACACCAAGTCCCAACCATGGAATGAAATTCATTCATAAAATCCAGTAACAAATGAAAGTATTTCAATATCTTCAATCCTGCACGTGTCTATGATCTTCAGTCCCATCTGCAGCTTTATGATATTCTAGTTGTGTCTCATCCCCAAGTTGGGTAGTGTTTTGGGGAGGCTAACAATCGATAAAAAAAGTAAAAAAATTAGAATTATATTATCAAACATTGCAAAAAGTAAAAATAAAAAATTAATACCATAGAATCATAAGATGCCTGAACGATAACACTGTCTTAAGTCCTAACAACTGTTTGCCTAAATAAATTCTTGCATGTGTCAACTCTGTCGATATCTCTTTCATGTGGCTACAAATCAATAAAAAACTAAATTACATCTAAGAAACAAATACACAAGGTAATCAACCTCAACCAAGCATTCATAATGGAACACTGAGTTGACCTGTTTACGTTTTTCCTTTTGAGTAGCCTTCTTCGTCGTGGGTTTGACTTTCTCAATCATTGATTTTTTCCTGAGCCATGGCGGTCTTCCCTTACCTCTGACTACAAGGAGACTCGGGACTTTCTTTGAACTCCCAGCTATAGTTGCATCGACAGTTATATCTGCAACATGTTCCAACGGTCGTTGAGGGGACTTCTTTGTGCAGTAGACAATGTTCATTGCATATAACTTATCTATCATATCATCAGTATGCTCATCACATGACGCTGCATTTGTGTTCACGTATAGCATACCTACAATATTTTTTTTTTGATAAGTTCAAACGAAAATAAGAATTTGACAATCCGACCACATAACAAACCACGAACAAAAAATATACGTCGAAATAAGAAAATAACATACCTTCAATATACGTGAATATTTGCTCACTTCTGGCCTCGCATCAACTGAGTCATAAGTACTTCGTATAAGAGTGTATGTCCTTTTAATGTCCTTCCTCCATCGATCTAATATATACTTTTTTGGCATTTTTTTCACTTTGTTAACTCTCATAATGACTAATACATGTCTACACAATATCTTTCTCATTTTGAACAGTGCGCATGAACACTTGAAATCAATTTCAGCCTCATTAAAGTACACCGTTTGGTTCACCTCCTTGATGAAATCTTCAACTTCGACTTCATCTTCTACATGATACGTTGCAATTACACTATCTTTCCAGTGTAGCGTTGGAAGAACACCAAGCATTCCCACTACTTTTTTTTGAACTTCTCTAAATTTAGAGTTAGTCTATGTGGCTTGAAATATCTTCTCAAGTGGAGAAATAGAGACGACGGGAATTGTGACGTTGAATGAGTGAAAGTCCGCCCCATTTTCATTCTCAATCTTCTTTCTCAAAGCATTATCGAATTGATCCACAAACTCTTTTAAGTTTGTTCTAGCATGAACATACCCATCAAAGAAAGCATTCATGCTCTCGCTTCGTTGGATTGTACTCATTCCAGCCCAGAAAATTTCTTTCAGATATACCGGTGCCCAATGGGTACGCTCAGCGAATAAATTCTGCAACCAAGCATTATTCTGCAAGTTGTATGTTATAATCATCACTTCCCAACGACTCTCAAACTCCTCTATTGTTTGAGAGTCATACACACACTTAAGCAGCTAACTTTTCAACCCATCTTTGTATGCACCATATGAACCGAGTTTTTCCAGTACTTTCTTCAATATTTGCCATAAGCAATATCGGTGTCGGGTATTCGGAAACACAAGCGCAATCGTATTTTTTATGGCTCTATCTTAATCTCTGATTATAGCCCTTGGAGCTTCTAGGGGTGGCAATATGTGACACGACCCCTTAATCCAACACGAACACGACACGATAAAAGCTGGTTAGGGTTTAGTCTTAACGGGTTCGGGTCAAAACGGGTTGACCCGTTAAGACACGAATGCTTAACGGGTCATTAACAGGTCAACCCGTTATGACCCGTTAATAAAATCAAAATTACTTTTTTACCCTTAAACCTAAAACTAAAAAAAAAACCCTAATCACTTAAGTCTGCCGCCTCCCCCCCCCTTTTTGAAAATCACTTTCATCTCTCATTCTCTCTCACAGTTCACTCATTTCGATTCTTCATTCTCCTTCTCGCCGAACCCACGCTGCCCTCCCCCCCGATCCACTTCTCTAGTCCAGAAATTCACGCCGCGTTGCCGCCCCTTCCAGTTCTCTTCACGGTGACACCGGCCCCCAGTCCAGTTCTCTTCACAGTTCGGTGACGCCGCGCCCCCTCCAGACTTCCAGTGACGCTGCCCCCCCTCCGGCCTCCAGTACGGTGATGCCGAGTCACCCTGAATTTATTAGAGCCATGGATCTGCCACCAGTCCCCCGTCGCCCACGCCCGTCCCCCACGCTGCATCGCCCACTATAATCCAAATTCCAAGCTTGCGCTTTTTTTTTTTTTTTTAAATCCAGCCTTGCTATTGATGAATCTTGGATTATACTTGCAATTAGAATAAAGTTTAGAATTTGTAAGTGACCAATCAACTTAATCCATCCAGATTTTTGCTCATTAGGGTATTTTATCTGTAAATTGTGGGATTTTTTTTTACATTTTCGATCTATAATTAATGTAGTTTATATGATGGTCATTGTCCAAATTGTAACCTCAATTTAACAAGATCAATCATTGTTCGCATAACTCTCTCACCGACCAAAATATTTATAAGAATAATTATATTTTACAACTATTTTATAATCTATTATACGACCAACTAATATGATAATGTCACTCTATTAGAAATATGATGTTCTTTATTTCAAATTCCAAATTCTACAAGATAATTCCTAATTTAAAATAAAGTTCTATAAAGGGTTGTAAGGATATTATTGAAACCAATATTGTGCTCCTGAGAAAGTGAACGAACCTCCTTACAAAAACATAAGTTATAAGCCAACTGATGTGGACAAAGTGATGGACAGAGTACTATGAGCAATACTAATATTCATCTTCAATTTTACCATTTTTTAGTTTTATATACTGATGTGGCATATTTTAAATGGTTTTATATGTTACAAGCAGTAGGCTTATACAAGCAACTCATGAAACCTGGTAATAAAAGAAGAATCACTTCAGCAAGTCCAAAGTTTCATTGAAGAATCACTTCGTAGTTAATGTCTCCTTTTGTAGCTAATCAATATTTCTACACATGGATACCACCCAAACTGTTTGGGTTTTTAAAATATTGCTAGGACCTATAACTTAAGCTATAGCTATGCATTACAAGAATTACTTATAAATTAATGCATCAAGGTTTTTAATTTCTAATATATATGTATGTATGTATGCTTTTAGAAATATGATGTCTTAATTTATTCTTTCCATTGAAAAGATTTTTCAGTACTAAAGCCTTTAGTAATAAAGAATTGTTGTTTGTTGTCAGATGAGTTCGGCAACAGGTGGAAATGAGGATTTGATTGATTTGGACCCATTTGAGTCAGAAAGAAATTCAAAATGAGGAATCTAAAGCAAAACGAAGGAAACAGTCAAACGTGTGGTCTTTTTTTGAAATGATTCCTAATTCTAAGATCAATGATGGCAAGCCACGAGCTAAGTGCAAGATGTGTGGAACTACTTACATGGCAGCGAGCAAATATGGAACTGGAAATATGAAGCGTCACATTGACACATGCCCTAGGAGAAGTTCACGAGATATTGGTCAGATGATGCTATCACAAAATAGTGGAAATATTTCGGTAAGCTCTCATAAATTTGATGCTGAAGAATATAGAGAAATTTTGGTAGCTGCTATTGTGAAGCATAAACTGCCTTTTCAGTTTGTTGAATATTCGGGAGTGAGATCTTTATTACAATATTTGCATCCAGATGTTCCAATTATTTCTAGGAATACTGCCAAGGCTGATTTGGTTAAGATATATAATCGAGAAAAAAAAATTAAATACATGTTAAATGATTCTCCTGGTAGAATTAGTCTAATATCTGACTTGTGAACTTCTATAACCACTGATGGTTATATGTGCATTACAGCACATTTTTTGGATAAGAGATGGGTTCTGCAGAAAAGAGTTTTGAATTTTTCTTTTATGCCACCACCACATAATGGCATATCTTTGTCTGAAAAAATTTATAATTTGCTATGTGAGTGGGGAATTCAGCACAAAATTTTTGCATTGACTTTAGACAATGCTTCTTCTAATGATGTTTCAGTAGAGTTGTTAAGAACTCAATTGAACATTAAGAAAGCTTTTGTTTGTGATGGTGAGTTCTTTCATCTTCGTTGTTGTGCTCATATTCTGAATTTGATTGTACAAGATGGGTTAAAAGAGATTGATTTTGCTATCCAAAAAGTTCGTGAAAGTATCAAATATGTCAAAGGATCACAAACAAGGAAAATAAAATTTTTAGACTCAACAAATCAAATGTCTTTGGATAGCAAGAAAGGGTTGAGACAGGATGTCCCCATTAGATAGAATTCTACTTTTCTTATGCTTGAGAGTGCTCTTTTCTATCGTCGTGCTTTTAGTCATTTGGAGTTGACTGATTCCAATTACAAGCATTGTCCATCAATATCTGAGTGGGAAAAAGTACAAAAGATTAACGGTTTATTAGGAGTTTTTTATTAAGCCACTTGTAATTTTTCTGGGACCAAATACCCTACAGCCAATCTGTACTTTCCATCAGTATTTTCGATTTATTTTCAATTAAAGCAGCACTCTGAGGGTGAAGATGAACACATGAAGACAATGTATTGTAAAATGCTTGCCAAGTTTGAGAAATATTGGTCCGAGTTCAATGTATTATTGGCTATAGCAGTTATATTGGATCCTCGATACAAGCTTCATTTTGTTGAATTCTCGTATACAAAGCTTTATGGAGAATGTTCCATAGAGTATATGAATGTTCAGAGCAAAATGTCATCTCTTTTCATGAAATATACTTCTTCTAGTACTCCCACAATGACATGTTCTACCACGACTTTTAAGAGCACTATTAGTAGAGCGGAAAGTCAGTCTTCATATAACAATGATTTATTACAGGTAATATCAAATAATATTTTTAATTTAATGATTTATATAATTTTGTTGTTTCATATCACATATTGGTTTGAAATATTTTTATTTATTTTTTTGTGTACAGGAATTTGATTAATTTAAACCTGATGATCTTTCTGCCCATATGAGAAAAAGTCAATTGGATCTTTACTTGGATGAACCTAGGGCAGATAGAAATGCAAAGATTGACATTCTTTCCTTTTGGAAAGGAAATGAATTTCGTTATCCTGATCTTGCTTGTATGGCTCGTGACATTTTGAGTGTTCCAGTTTCTACAGTTGCATCTGAATCTACTTTTAGTGTTGGTGGGCGTATCGTTGATCAGTTTAGGAGTGCACTAAAAGCAGATATTGTTGAAGCATTAGTTTACACTAGAGATTGATTATATGGTGAAGAGCAAGGTAATATTATTTTTATTTTATTGAATAAATGAGTAATTTTTCAATACAATAATATTATTTGATAACTTTACTGATATCTTTTTTTTAATAGAAACACAAAAAAAGGTTCAATTAGACGAGTTAACCGAAGATGTAACAGAGTTGGAGAACAACAAGGGCAAGGACTTGGAGGGTGCTCCACCTCCTTCTTCAAGTTCTAAATTTGCTTAGATTTTTGTTATTATATTTGGAATTGTAACATTAATATATTTACTATGTGTTTTGTTTATTATATTTGGGATGTAATTTTAATATGTTATTACAATGTGTGTGGAATTTGGATCATATTTGTTTGGATTGTAATTTTAGACTTGTAGTTAATTTTTAATTTTTTATAAATATTATTTATATTTAAATATTTATATAAAATCAATCAGGTCAAACGGGTCATGTCGTGTCGTATCGTGTTTGTTCAACCCATTAACATAAATGGGTTGAAACGGAACGGGTCGAGTCGTGTCGTGTCATGTCAATTTATTTCTGATTCACTAACGTGTTATAACGGGTCATGTTGTGTCAACCCGTTATCTTACCGTGTCGTGTTCGTGTTTGTCGTGTTAACACGAAACCCTTAACGGGTCGTGTTCGTGTTGACCCATTAACTGTAATATATATACTTCGACACGACACGAACACGACCCGTTAACACGATTTGACACCCTTAGGAGCTTCACCATCCATACAGTTCAACCAACTCTGAAACAACCATGTAAATGTTTCTGTATCCTCATTAGAAATCAATCCTGCCTCCAAAACGATTGACTGTCCATGGTGGTTTACACCAAGAAACGGTGCAAACGGCATCCCATACCTATTTGTCAAATAGTTAGTGTCGAACGTGGCAATATCACCAAAATATTTGTATGATACCCTACTTCGTGCATTTGCCCAGAAGACATTTTTCAATCTCCCATCATCATCCATATCCATTAGTGAAAAAAATTCATTATTCTTATATTGCATCATAGCAAAATACTCATAGAGGACTCCAGCACCACCTTTCCCAAGTCGAAGGTGGCGTGCCTTGTTAATGTAGTTACGATAATCTTTTTCATTGAATGACAAATTTTCAAACGCACCTGCTTCTTGCACAAGAGCTGCGAAACTTTTATTCATTTTGATACCAGCTTGATTATTTGTATCTAATATTTTCTTAACGGACAAACTCACTTCTCTATTACAGCGAAAGAATCTCGACTTTTGTGGACTTACTCCGTGATTGTGGGTATTGTGAACAGTCAACAATTTCAACACCCCTTCAAAAGACATAGCATTTATCCTTGCATTACAATCTGTCTTTGATGTCGGACGTGGTCAAGCGACATTTGTAGTCCGATTCCGTGCCTTCCCACCACGAGCACAACCCAATGTGATATATCTAAGACTCTCATCCTCGAACCTATGGCTCATTTGTGTCATTATCCCAAAACCGCATTGTTTCCCGTAACTCTTATAGTAAGCAATTAACTCTTCTTCAGATTTAAATATCATCCCCTCCTTCGGCCCCTCAATGATATCGGCTCCCTCAGTATCGACTGTAATTTGTGTCCCTTCTTCATTGTTATCTTTGGATTTAGAGGGCATAGACAAAGTTTCAACCTCCCTCGGGTCAGGTGTGGGCTCCTAAATTTCTTCCACATGACTTGAGCTTGTAGAGTTTAAACCAATTGGAAAGAGGGCTGATGATGACTAAAATCCCTACATAAGATTTACATTCAATTAAACACAATATTTTGGAACAATTTAAGCATTTTGAAAAATACACAAGCTACTTAAAAATTTAACTCATCACCTGACAAGTCCATGGAGATGGGTTGGCATTAGGATGAGGAAAGAATGGTGGGTACCAAGCATGTGGCATTGGAGCATGGCCCTCATGCTTATGGCTTGAGAAATCCGAATAATACGACATTGGTATCACCTAATATATAGATTAATAATGATAATTAATCAAAGATGTAGTAATAAATATAGACATTAATATAACTATGGTGTCAAATTAATATTCATAATACTGGGGTTGCTAGATTAATAGATGGATCTATGCTAGAAGGTGTCGGCAGATATGTATAAAATGGTCTTGGTATCATCTGGGTTGATGGGTTTGTTGATGGATTTGTTGATGGATCTGTGGTAGGAGGTGTGATAGGAGATGCGTGCTCTTTTCCTTTCTCCATCTACATAATTGCCAAATATCAATCTTGGATGGTTTAGCTTTATACATTTACTTTAATAATCAATACAGTTAAAAACTTACAATGCACCATAAAACTTCGTTGGAAGAGGAGCCACTATAAACTTATTAATTTTGTTGATCAGTGCTTGAATATCCTGCACAAGAATAAGAGTGTAAACTGAAAATTACTCCAATACAATCACTAAATGGACATGACAAAGCTTAAAAGCATAGAAGTTGCAGCGAAGCCTTCCAACATTAATCATGAAGAACAAGTTACCAAATAAAAACAAGTTATATCAAAGGGACTAAACAATTATACAACCAGATTTGCATTTACTGATTTTTAACATACTTGGGATTCCAAATTTGAGCAATGCAAAAAAGAACTTCAAATATTAGAAATTTCTTAAAAATCTCAAACTAAGTTCATAACGAGTGGATATTCTAAATTCTAAAAATGCTAAACATAGGTAGAACTGCACAACTAATAAAAGTTTTGCTTTAGATGATTTTCTTGAAGTATGAAATTCCCCAAACTAGAATTTTCATGAAGTTCCAAGCTAAGCCTTGAATCCAAAAGCAGCCATAATTGAATCCACTCATTCAAACTTTTAGACTTAATTATTTATGTGCGATTGCACACATAGACAAGGAATTGAGCCAATTAGAAATATCACGTATACCCTATTTGTTATCACTTAAAAGGTTATTTTCTTGTAGATCTTCCCTTTTTGTAAGACCAAAGTGGGTCCAAAGCCACCAAGACATATAGTACTTTTGCTCACTCCAATTATTTGAAGTTTTACTCGCAGCTCTCACAGCTTATTTAGCTCTCACTGCTCTCACTCCAATGGGAAAAGAAGAAGAGAGATTTGAAAAGAGGGGCAATTGGTACAGCTGTACACTTATTTGTTTTGCTTAGGTACAACCCATAATGGACAAGAAGCAGAAGTTAATCTTATTGGTATAGCTGCCAGTTTATTAATTTGCACGAATGGAAATTCAATAAAGAAAAAAAAAGTTTTCTTCATGCACTGTACAATTCACTCAAGCAACATAGAAGATAAAGGAAAATAAAGAATAAAAAAGACAAGGAAAAATAATAGAAAATCTGCTAATTGCAACTTCATTGAATCTTAGCAGCTAAGAATGTAACAAAATTCCTTTCAAAACATCAAAGTGAGGGCAAGTTTGCACAAAAGTGTGCCAATCTGGTTCTCATATGGAACCATGATCAGGAAACAATAAAGAAGTCAATTTATTGACGGCCATGTTTGCCTCTAATGGGAATTTGAATCAATTTCAGACAGGAGAAAGAACTGGAATGTATTGAAGTGAGGAAAAAAGGAAGAAAAAAAAATATGCTACCACCACTGCAAAAGGTAGATTACATAAACTTATCATACTATACAAATCAAACAGTTAAACTGAACCATATAACACACAAGCAGAGTCAAAACATTTTGCTCCCACAAGGCACTAATTATATTATCAATGACATACCTAAAAAGCCTTCGATAATATTTAAACCAAATATAGCATGGAATCTAATTTTCTCTCAAAAGCAAGAACATAGAGTAAAGTAGTGCCTTCATCAGAAAAAGAGAAAAAAAGAAAAAGCATAAATCCTAATTAATCCTAGAAAGTGGGTGACTCTTTTAGAGGAAAAACTCCTCTATTTTTCACTCCTCATGGATGATATTTAACCCATTCTTACTGGGGTTTTAACACTGAAGCATGCTTCTTTTTGTACATTCAGATGGTTCACATTTTTCCCTCCTAGAAGTTTTAGTTGCAAAAACAGAATAAATAATAAATAAATGTGTTCTTGTATACTTACTTCACATCAACCTCACCGTTGCACACAGAGGAAGAGATTTGGAGGAGGCTTCGTTGAGGAAGCGATTTGGGGGAGGCTTCGTTGAGGAAGAGATTTGGGGAGATGGAGGGAAATGGCTGTACAATGTGGGGACGGAGGGAAGTGGGCTGGGAGGGAGACACGGGATTTTCTTTGTTTTGTTTTAATTGCTTTTGCTTTTTTACTTCCATAATTACCTAAATGCCCCTATTGCCTGCCATGTCACCTTTCGGTACACAATTGGTGCGCAGTTTGCTTGTATATAGAAGAACTGATAAAACAAACACCTGAGATGTAATTTTTACCCATTTCTGATTTGAAGTTGGATTTACCTCTAATTTCATCTTCTCTCAACCATTTTCTCATTCCAAGAGATTATAATTGGTTTAAACAATAAGCACATTTTTTAGTATAATCAAGGTACTTGCCAGATTATATAACAAATATAAAGTGAAAGAAAGGCATCAAAATCTTGTTATGAGTTCAAGCATCAATCGTGCATTTACGTTTACGACTGATCAAGTTCAAGTACATAGAACTTTAATCATTTCTATAGGCAAAATGAAATACAATCTATCAAGTTAATCACTCAAAATTTCATAACCTTGAAGAGAATCCAATCCAAAACAATCATTGGTTACTCATTGAATCCCAAACTAAAAATCTAGCCTATTATTTCTAAATTAGTAAAATGTCTAAAAATAATGAACCCTAACATCTGGAAATACTGTGTAAATAAAATTGTAGAAAAATAATAATAATACTCAACGATAACAAGTGCTGAAAGGAAAACTAAAAATAATGAAATTTCAATGTAAATAAAATGAAAGGCGGAATAAAAATTGAAAGTAAACAAAATAAAATGCAGCCATCGAACGAAACGAAAATTGAAAGTCTGAAAGAAACGAAAAAGAAAAAGAAGAGCAGGAGAAACAAATCTAAGGAAACTGTAATCAAAGAAGACGACGCCCTCTGGAGAGCATAAAACCAAAAAAAAATAACAGAGAAAGATGCGAGTCCCCCAAAATGTCTGAAACGGAAACTACTCCGTCAGCACTCCAGAAAATCCAAACGAAAAACTAAAAAAAATAATGAGAAGAAAATAAACTTCCAAACGAAGCAAGAGGGACCCCGCACGATAAAAATCTTCTTTTTATATTCCCCCGTGCAAATCTCTCTGCCTGAACGGCTTTCTTTTCCTATGTGATTTTCATTCCACCCTTCTGTCCGTGCGTGCTCGTGCGAGTGCCACCAGCTCATCATGCGATCGTTCGTTGCTCGTGAATCCTGTTGTGCGTGAACTGCTATGAGGCCACGACTGGATCCCGCGTGTGTGAGTCTTTGAAGCCGAGCTCCTGCCAGCCCTTGCTTCTCATTTCAAGAAGAGAAAATCTTTGAATCAGCCTCCTATTCGCAGCAGCCGCAACACACTTGACGTGTGGACCGGATTCACTAAATGCACTGAACCGGATTCACTTCCACGCATGCTCGCAGGCTCCAGCCCTCACACATAGATGAAATCGTCTCTCCTCTCAGCTCTCGTTCTTGTTCGAGATTCTCATTTCACACCTGCTCTCTTCGATCTCGGCGCAATCAAGTCAAGCAACAAACCACCGATCAGAGCCCTAGCAATCTGGAAGGAAATAACGGCGCTCCAGTCGAGAAATTCGGGGCCTACGTGTAAGTCGGCAGAGAGTACGAAGCGAAGGTCAGGGGGTATGTGAAGCCGAACTCTGGTTCTGCACGGGCAAACTCGGCTTTTGCCACTTGGGGTTAAGGCTCTTTCAATCCCAGTTGTCCAGTGTGTAGCGCAAAGTAGTCGGTGGAGATGTGACCAAATGTCCACAGAGAGAGAGAATAGGACCAATTGACCCATCCTTTGTAGTTTTCACCTCATTTGTGAATATTTCAGGATAATCCATTAACGTCGCCCCAAATTTCTTGTACACCCCAAATTTCAAACTCTTTATCTCAACTTCCTAAATTTGTTGTCTTTAATGATTTAATTTTTCTGGGCTTATCTGAATTCGGGATGCTCCTAATGTGTTCTTAATAGGCTCCTAATTCTACTCAGGAATTTGTTCTTATTAATCTCCTTAACTAAATGATACTTCCAATTGCTCTCCTTCTTCATTGTTGAGGTTCGTCATCCAGTTGTGGAGTTTATTGCAAATGCCGAGTTTGGTACCATTCATCGGTTAGTTTATTGCAAATGCCATGGATATGAATGTCGAGAAGAGAACGAAAGGACAGTTGCGTGGTGAAGTTGAAAAGAGGAAAAAGTGTGGGAGCTGAGGAAGAAACACGTAAATGTAAAGGAGAAGTGACACGTTAGGTGTGTTATGGATCAGCCGTGAACAGGGGCTGATCCGTAGCTTTTCTCTTTCAAGAATGCGCTACATCAATTTCTTTTCAAAGATATCCCTATAAAAATTAAGATTAAGTATTCACAATAAGGGATAAAATTGAAATATTAATTCTGATGTGATTTTATAAGCTGCATTATAAATCATTTTAAGTGTAAAATATTATAATTTATTAATGAGTCAAATACTAAAATTACTGCATAATTAAGTATTTAATTCATTTTTTGATGAAATAATTTATTCAATTTAGCAATCTAATCATGCAGTTTTTGACAATTAATCAGAGCACCTGCTGTGATTTTGTCCAAATCGTCCAAACGAGAGAGAGAGAGAGTTGTGGGAGAGAGGTTCTGAATCTTGAAGGAATTAGCTTGGCCGCGTTTGTTAAGCCGTCGAACGGTGGCCACGGCGAAGGCACAATGCGATAGAGAGGAGGAAGGGAAAGGTGAGAAAATGTTAGGGTTTAAGATTGTATTTTTTAATTTCGAAAGGACTGAGAGCATAGGCGTGTAATGGAAGCTTTGATAGATCACAGGAGGTTCAAATCTCGACAGAAGGCAGAAAGAAGAGCAGAAAGAATAAATAAAGCAAGCCACGCGTCGGCTCGGATGGTAAAACGAGTTGTAGTCGGTAGTAAGTCATCACTATACCAAAAAATATTCTGATCATGGAATCACCTCCTACCATGTGTACCAACTACCACGTGTATCGTCATTCATTTCCTATGCTGTAACTACACCGCAGACCAAATTCCATCTTTCCTTTTTCATTTTCGACGCCAAGGAAAACAAACTAGGGTTCCTCTTGGAGACTTGGAGTGCAAAAGCGGCCATGGATTCGCAGCAGCAGAGAGCCGGAAGTCCACAGCCTCGGCCTCAGACACCTCCAGCTCGGCCTCAAGGCGGTGGTAGCGGAGATTTCACAGCGATTCTCACAGTCCTCTTCTCCTTCGTAGCCATCTTCGTCATGGTATACAACTCTCAAAAGTTCTACTGCCATTTCGTTCTTCCCAGGATGTTATGCAGTTTAATGTCTCATTCTTGTTGTATCCACTTTTTATTTTCTTTTTAAACTTCTTGGTCTTTTAATAGTGTTTTAGCATCTAATCCATCACCCTATTGGTTTTTTGCCTGATTTCATTTCGCCGTGTTCTCGTTTCACTAGGATTCTCGCAACTTGATTCAAGATTTTTTTTTTGTCTCAGTAATGCATCATTACTTCATTATCTTAGTCTAGGCCGTATTTTCAGTTTGAAAGATGGTGATTTGCATTTTCTTTTGCAAAACACCGGTTGTTGAGAGTATCAGGAAAATTGAGCTGCGACAACGAAGATGTGAGATGAAAAATCAAGGGAGAGAAGACAGAAGAAAGCACATAAGAGATTGACATGGTTTGGCGTAGCGACTGTTAGAAAGAAGAAATATGTTGCTCGAAACTCGCTGTTTTTCATTAATGAATTTTGTCTATAGCAGACGGTATTTATACATGATGTAAAAGAATAAAAGACAATTGAGTTGGTTACAAAGGCACCGTAGGGACCAGTAACAAATTCCTCTGCTGTTAGTTTCTAGAACTTGTATTTGATTGGGTGGTGCTCTGCTCTGTGGTGCTCTGCTGTTGTAAATTACGGTAGCTCTGTAGTTGTCCTCCATTGCTTGCTGTAGTGCCATGTTGAGTGCTCTCATTCTGTTTGTGAAAAGGTGGCATAGAGTCATCTATTTCAATATGCCCCCTCGAGTTCAAGGGGGTATCTACCACGTTGAGACTCGCTCTAAAGAATGTAAATTTATCTGCAACTAATGGCTTAGTTAGGACATCTGCAATTTGTTCTTTGGAGCTGCAAAATTGAACTTGTAGTGCACGAGCAGCAACTCTATCCCCACAAAGTGGTAATCGATGTCCATATGTTTTGTTTTGGAGTGATAGATCGGGTTGACAGATAGATATGTGGCTCCAATGTTGTCACACCACAAGATTGCAGCCTTAGAAAGAGAAATACCAAGTTCTCTAAGAACTGTTTGAAGCCATATGGTCTCAGCAGCTAATGATGCAAGTGATTTGTACTCTGCTTCTGTTGTTGATCGTGCAACAGTTCGTTGTTTTTTCGAGCTCCAAGAGTGAGATGATTTCTGAGGTAGATGCAGAATCCTCCAGTTGACCATCGATCGTTTGGACATCCTCCCCAATCAGAGTCCGAGTATGACTGAAGTGTGAAAGTGGACTGCCTTTTAAAGAGTAGGCCATAGTTGATTGTTGCTTTGAGGTACCTGAGGACTCGTTTAATAGCACTCCAATGAGAAATTTTTGGATAGTGCATGAATTGACAGATTTCATTAACTGCAAAAGAGATGTATGGCCTGGTGAGAGAGAGATATTACAAACCACCAACTATGCTTCTATATAGAGTTGGGTCATCAAAATCTGGAGAGTCAAATTTTGATAACTTGAGAGATGCTGCCATTGGAGAGGAGACTAGTTTTGCATTGATCATTTGACTTCGAAGGAGCAAGCTCTTGATGTATTTTCGTTGAGTGAGCAGAAGGCCTGCGGCTGTGTAGTTGACTTCCAGTCCAAGAAAAAAGGAAAGTTGGCCCAAGTCTTTGACTGGAAATGCAGAGCCTAAGTCACGAAGGAAGAAATCAATGGCTGAGGAGCTTGAGCCTGTGACAACTAAGTCATCCACGTACACTAAAAGATAGAGAGTAACATCATAATGTTGCAGGATGAACAAAGAAGGATCTGCCTTTGAAGCTGTAAAACCGTATGAAAGTAACCATGAGCTAAGTTGGAAAAACCAAGCACCGGGTGCTTGTTTTAAACCGTATAGAGCCTTGTGCAATTTGCACACATATGTGGGATGTAGTGGATCTACAAATCCCTGAGGTTGCTGCATGAATACCTCATCAGCCAATGAACCATGCAGAAATACATTTTCAATATCAAGTTGGCGCAAGGGCCATGATCGAGTGACAACAATGGATAAAATAAGTTGTATTGTGGAGGGCTTCACCACTGGAGAAAAAGTCTCATTGTAGTCTAAGCCATGCTGTTGATGATATCCTTTAGCCACAAGACGAGCTTTCCTTCGTTGAAAAGAGCCATCAGCGTTTGTTTTGGTGCGAAACATCTACCTGCATCCGAGAATGTTAGCCACGGGTGTGGGCGGTACAAGGGACCAGGTGCAGTTTTGTTGAAGTGCAGCATATTCCTTGGACATAGCCTCTCTCCATTTCGAAAATTTTGAAACGGCTGAATAACTAGAAGGTTCGTCTGGGACAGTCAAAGTTGTGGTGAGACAAAAGCGGGTGGAGTAGGGAATGGTTCCATCCGTGAACTTCCTGGGTCTAGATGAATTTGTTTGGGCACATGTAATGATAGGAGACCAAGGTGGCTGTAAAATAATTGGAGGAGAATGAAGGATAGGAGCAAAGGATGAGAGTGAAGAATTTGGTGTTGGCACAACAGAGGATGTGGAAGGGCTCAAGGAAGACGATGAAGAAACAGAGTTGTGTGGGTTTGGGCTTGGAATATTTGGCCTGACTATTACAAAAGAGTAACTGTAACAACCTGACCCTAAAATTAGACTATAAGATGAGTTTTATATATTTTTCATATAACTATAAATATTCTATTATTATTATTATTATAATTTGATTAGATTTTACATGGTTAATTTTAATAGAATTATTATCATATGGTTATTGATATTTTATGTATGACCCGGCTTTCACAGTAGCCACTAGAGTTTTATTTTGAATATGATTTCTCTACTGTAAACTATACGCCTCTTTTATTTTCTGTTTGGTCTCCCAGTTTGGATAGTTTCCTGAATAGAAACTGATTTTCAATTTAAACACTTCAAAACTCTTAAATCCTCTCTGTATGTATATCGTCTTCGTGATTCTTTCCTTGTGGGAGTAGTTTTCCAAAGGTTAGTCGAATTCCAAACCTCTCTCCAGATCACTCACGATATCTTCCCTTCCCCTCATCTATAAAACCCACAAGACCCTTAGCAAAAAGCCAGGAAACTTTCACAAACAAGCCACCATAGCAGCCTCGGAAGATAGAGAAAACCACTTCCCAAAAGCCACCGTGCACTGCTCTTCATACCAAGTCAGCCACCTCGCTGGAAACTACCATAGAAGCCGCCGACTGTGAGTTTTTCCCCCACCCCGACTTGCGCTGTCGCAGTTTTAGCCCAACCTGTCGATTTCTCTCTCCCTCTTTATTGGTAGTGACTCTTTGGCCATGTGATTGTGCTGCCGTCGCCAACCACCTCAAGGGATTTCGGAGTACCACCCTCGGAGCCAGAAATCGCTGACCAACCCAACCCAGGTGAACCCACTTCCTTCCTGTAAGTCCTTGGCGGGATCTCTCTCTCCCCGTGATCTTCAGCTCTCGGCTTAGCAGATCCTCTCCCTCTAATTCACTTTTCCTTCCGATGTCACGCCACCACAGGGACCCCCCCCCAACTGCGTCGCCAGCCACCCTCGAACACCCAAATCCGCCGTCGCACTCTCTCGGTGAGTCCCTCGCTATCGCACGGTCACCCCTCTATTGTTCCCGTGTGTTTTGATTTCTGTAGAATCATTTGATTCATAGCGGGTCCTTGGGCCCCAAGCCCATACGACCAGTGTATTCTTAAGTCAAATAGAGTGCTGGACCTTACTTTAAATGGTCTTGTATTGAAAGTGGGCTTGATCTTACTATATTGTTTTAATGATTTTATTGGGCTGGTTATATTTTCAGAAAAACCTTACTTTTACATGGGCGTTATTTACTTGAATAATTATAAGCCCATATACACCATTTTAAAAAGTATTTAAGGGATTTTAAGGTATATTTTTAAAGTATACTCTGGAGCCTATTATTTTAGTTAAATTCTATTATACGTATTTAATTACGTAGAGTATGATGACATGTCTTTCTAGAAAAGTTAGTGACGATTAGTGCCTCATATATGTCACGAGCTACGACGTGAGATTGTGGAAGCAACGCTAAGAGGTAAATAGTATGATCATATAAATGCATACATACTGTGAATATTATTGTTGTGTATGAAAATATGATGTGCTTATGATGGTTATCTACGCTATGCTAAGAAACAAGTCAATGTTAGATTTCCTTTCACGATTTTTGATGAAATATGAGATTATGCTTGAATGAATGAATGTTATCAAAATCACATGGAAGCTATGAGATGTTCATGCAGTAATTAAAGTCTAGTATGCCATGTAATAGAATAACCAGATTATGTATGCCATGTTCATGTAGTACTTAGATCATGTATGTCATGTCATGTAGTATTTAGATCATGTATGCCATGGAATGTCATAAAATGTTCAGATCATGTTATGCCATGTTATGTTATGCTATGCCATGTACAAGAGAATGCCATGTTATGCTATGCCATGTACAAGAATATGTCATGTTATGTTATGTCAAGAACAAGAATATGCCATGTTAAGAAAGTTTATGAAGCCTAATGAATTCTCATGCATTAAAAAAGATAAGAAGTTTTAAAGACAGTGCCACGGACTCAAACGTGGTTAACTACAAGTTAAGTGAAACACGGACCCAAGCGTGTTCCACTCCATGTTATTCAATTAATTTAAACACGGACTCAAGCGTGTTTCACTTCAGATTATGCAAGTTAAGTGAAATATGGACTCAAGCGTGTTTCATTTCATGTTAAAACAAGATAGACAAGTAATTATGCATTCACATTACATGTTGCCATGATTATGTATGTTTCAGGCAAGATAAACAAGTAATTTTGCATTCACGCTACATGTTGCCATGATTATGTATGTTTCAGACAAGATAAACAAATTATTATGCATTCACGTTACATGTTGCCATAACTATGTATGTTTCAGACAAGATAAACAAATAATTATGCATTCACCTTACATATTGCCATGATTATGTATGTTTCCACTCATGTTAATGATGAATAGTTATGCTACGTTAATCCGTGATGATGTATGTATGTATGAAGAGTCTTTAGAAATTAAGTCTATGCTAGGCTAAATTATATTTTACGGTATGATGTGTTATTTACCGAGTATTTGACTTATTTTTGTTTGTTTGTTTTTCTATTTTCTTCTATGTTTAACTGTTACAGATAATGAGTATGAGGACGCAGAGCTGAAGGGCCAAGAATAGATCTAGTGCAAACACTTAGAAAGGAATAAGTGTACATAAGAATTAACTTAGTTCATGTTTTTCTTTTATGTTTTCAGTTTCATGTTTCAAAAACAGTTATGTTCAGTTCAGTTTTAATATTTGATGATTTTCAATAAATGAGATATTTCAGGATATGAATCTCTTTACTGGGCATCATGTTATGAATGTTAGTGACATCTTTATCCGACGGGAACGGGGTGTTACAGCAACTGATGACTTTTAGCAAGAGGACATTTAGGGCATTTAAAGTTTGTAGTGCTGGAAGAAATAGGCAGGCATCTTGTGTGCAGAACACGTGAAACCAGTGCTAGATGCCATTGTTCCAGAGTGGTTCTTTCGCCAAGATGGGTGGATGGAGATGAAGAGGTGGTGGAAGGAAAGACATAGAGACCGTTATGCGTTGGCCCTGTGAGGAGGAGAGTCCCCGTGTGTTTGTCCTTCACAGAAAAGTGAGAGGAGTGAAACTCAAAGTAGCAAGAATTATCGATACAAAATTGAAGAACAGAGACTAAATTTTTAGTGATGGAGGGAACATGTAACATATTACGAAGTGAAAACGAAGAAGAAGAAGACATGGGTTTGAAAGAAGAGTCACCAAAATGTTGGATGGGAAGACCACTGCCATCTCCAACCCGTATTGTACCACCACCACTATACTGTTTAGAAGAAATATTCAAGTTGTTCAAGTCATTAGTTATATGATGCGTAGTTGCAGAGTTCGGATACCAAGATGAATAAGAAAATGATGCTGGGGCAGTATATTAGCAAAAAAGGATCTTGGAGCATCAAGTTGATAGGAGTGATTAAACCTGTATCGGCATTGAAGAGCAACGTGGCCAGATTTATTGCAAACCTGACATGTAGGGCGCTGGGCAGTATACTGAGGTGCAGGATTTGCAAAATTATTGAAGGAGTTGATTCTTCCACCACGAAAGTTGGAATTGAATCGACCTCTCCCTCAACCTTGGCGTCCACCGCAAAAGAAGCCTTGGCCATGTTGGTCACGCCCACTTGAGGCACTGAAGTTGGTAGTGGGTTCAACAGAGGATATAGTATTCCTTGTTAGATGGGATGCTCGTGCCTCATGTATGAACAAGAGTTGGTACAGCTCATGTGACGAGAGAGGCTCTGCTCTGGTTGTTACCAAAGTGATAAAAGATTCATAAGATTGTCCAAGGCCATTTAGCAAGTATGTAACAATCTCTGTCTGGAAGAAGAGTTCCAGTGGTGGCGAGAGAGTCAGCAAGAAGATGGACCTTCCCAAAATATTCAGAAATCGGTTGGTCACCTCTAGCAAGATTAGTGAGTTGAAAAAGCAGTTGAAACTCTTTTGCTTGGGAGTGGGAGGCATACATTGAAGCCAAAAGAACCTAGAGAGCTCGGGCAGAGGTAGAGGATAGAATGTGACCAATAATAGAGTCAGATAGAGAGGAGAATAGAACGCTAAGGACAAGTTGGTACGTACGCCTCCAATGAAGAAAAGAGGGGTTGGCTTTGGGTATGGTAGTGGAGTATTCAGTGGTGGTTTTTGGGGGTGGGGAAAGAGACCCATCGACATAACCAAAGAGATCTTGGCCTCTGAGATAAGCCGAAATTTGTACCTTCCATAGAAGGTAATTATCATTGGTAAGTTTGGTGGAGATGATGTGTGAGAAGGAGGATAAGGTGGGAGAGGGGGGGGGGGGGGGGGGGGGGGGGGGGGGGGGGGGGGGGGGGGGGGGGGGGGGGGGGGGGGGGGGAAAGGTTGAAAAGTTTATGCCTCAATAATTACCACCGTTGTTTTTCTGAAAATTTTCGAGGTCATCAGGANACCATGTTAGAAAGAAGAAATATGTTGTTGGAAACTCACTGTTTTTCATTAATGAATTTTGTCCATAGCAGACGGTATTTATACATGATGTAAAAGAATAAAAAACAATTTAGTTGGTTACAAAGGCACCGTAGGGACCAATAACAAATTCCTCTGCTGTTAGTTTCTAGAACTTGTATTTGATTGTTGGTGCTCTGCGGTGTGGTGCTCTACTGTTGTAAATTACGGTAGCTCTATAGTTGTCTTCCGTTGCTTGCTATAGTGCCATGCCGAGTGATCTCATTCTGTTTGTGAAAAGGTGGCATAGAGTCATCTATTTCAATAGCGACCATCGTTCCCGACGCACAAAGCTCAAGTGGCTCTATTTCACTCATTTTGTTACATTGGGGCTGATATAATACGTGGAGTATATTAACATATTGCATATTTCTTGATAATTCCTCGCTTGTTGCATAGAAAGGTAATATTCTCTCAAACGTATGGAGCAACTTGAACTCGGCTTGAGTTTGTTACTGACTTGTGAAATAGTTGGAAAGAGTTTATCTGTATAGACAGAGCACAAATCAAAGTTGGCGGGTCTGGCGAGACCAGTCCAAACCAAATAGGATCACTTCACGTGTGATGGCATGTGTGACACAGGAGACTGAATGCAACAAACTCTAGATGGCGATTGAGGATGCATCCCTCTACACTAATGTCAGTGGATTAATAATTCATTGATCGGTATACTCTAAGCCAATTTTTTGGCATTAGTTGTTGGAGTAAAGGTTGTTGGGCAGTTGGAGGCAATAAGGATGCTTCTTATGGTTTGTAAGACTTTGAAAGGCCTGTGGGAGCTTGTTTTGTGCTTGAGATTTCACTCAAAAGTAGACAGATCACTTTGAGGTTGATGGTGCCATCAGCGATTGAAGAAAAGATGAAAATCTTAACATAGGTGCAAGTACAGGTTGATTGCGAGCAAGGAATTAAAAGGGAAGAAATCAAGAATCACTCAATTGTGCATAAATCAAGGACATCTATCTCACGAGTTGAGATAGAGAGTGTGTCTTCATTCATATAAATAGTAGCATGTACAACTGAAATCTATCTATGGAAAGTGTACAAGAAATGGAAAGAATATTAACCAAATATACACGGCTAAACAGAAGCTATATACAGCTAACAAAAGAGATTTACTTCCTAAGAATATACATTAGTTGACTTAGAAGATTGTTGAGATATCTTGGGAGGATGGCTGTGATCATGGGCTGCTGTCCCTGATTTATGCACAGTTGAGTGGTTCTTGATTTCATCCCTTTTAGGAATATTATAAAATGGTGTCAGCACAGCTTAGGTATTATGCTAGGGAAATTGAGATTGGAAAATAGAGGGAAAATAAGAGGAAGGAAAACAAGAGAGCCAATAATTATCTTGTTTTTCCAAATGAGTGTCTATGGTTGCACAGAATGCAAACCTCATAATATATGCTTGGTTGTGATCCACTTTCATGATGCACGAGGCCCTAGTGACTGTCTTTTTTATTCACTTTATACAACATATAACATACTCATTCAAGGGCTTGTATAGAGAATACAGTGGGAATTACGGTATGCTATACAAAACAACTATAGGTCATAATATTTTTTAAAATTGCAATAATCCACAGTATTATTAATACCTTGTTTCATGGTATTCTTGGACAAAATGGGGAAGTTCAAAAGGAGAAAGGAAGTTCTGGAGTAGGGGAGGTAGTGACAGGTGAGATTTTTGGAATTGTGACACTGAGGTGGTGATGAGTCACGGGGTTGGGGGGTAGGGCCATGGTGAGGGGCTGGCTGGCTGGGTCTACAACGTGAGGGGGAGGGGGTGGCTCTGGGGCATGGCATTTGTGGGCTTATGGGCTGGTGCTACAGAGCTAGATGGATGTTGTGGTTGATGCTGGGTTTGCCTGCCAGGGGGAGGGGGAGAAGGGTGGAACTGAATTCTTTCTCTCCCTATTTTCCCTACAGTGGTAATCATTACTTTATTGGCATGGAAACAATTTCATTCAACAGTTTTTTTTGCCCACATTAAGCTTGGGAAAATACTGATTTTTTTTTTTTTTTTTGTCGAAACAAATACAACCTTATAGTTTAATTAAGCTTTAATTCTTATTAAGGACATCTGATTTTTTAATATTTCTTTTTACAATATAATTTTGGTTTCTCTACCCCTTTTTTCATAGCAAGTCCATGGGAAAGTATGTAATTACTTTGTGTTGTGATTGCTAATCCATCTCAACATCTTCCATCCTAAAGTACTTCAATTGTGTTTCAGGATCTGTAAATGTACTAAAATTCCTCAAATCTTTATTGCAAAATGTGGTCTTTGGATATCCGAGATTATCTCCAGTGCTTGTTTGCCTATTTGGTGGTGGTGGTTGTAGCATGCTGTGTGGACTTGCATTGTTACAACAGGGGTTCAACATTCATTAATATTCTCCATTAGAATGGTCATTTCAAAGTAGCATCACTGTGACTAGTTTATGGCATCTGGAAAAATTGCCTCAACAATGTTTGATTTAACCATGAATGAAATATTTGTGGTTCTGCCGATCTAAAAAGGAATATATGTGGTTCTAACAACTATTTCCATTTTATTATTAGCTTTTTTTAATGCAAAAGGAATGATTGTCATGTCACCATATAACCATTTGGGATTGTAGGACTATCTCTATGTTATTCTATCTGTTTTTGTGTTGCCTGAAACTTTTACTTGGTTGTTGGCAATTTAGCAGGGACGCATCTGGCAATATTTTTTTGGTGGGATGTTTATGTATTTTTCTTATAAAGTGCAAGTTTGGTTAAATTTTTTGAACTAAGTTGAATTTCTTACAATGGAATAAGTGATTAAGCAGTTATCATTTTACTGAGTTCAAAAATATTTGTTGTGAATTATGGAATTTACAGATAGGGATTCCGTCATCATCAACTCTTAAGAATAGCTTGTCTGTTGTACACCAAGTCCCAGAAGGCCATGTTGGGGTATACTGGAGAGGAGGTGCCCTTCTAAAGACGATTACAGATCCAGGTTTCGATATGGTCTTCAGTTTATGATTTGCATTCAGTTGTTGCTTTCTTATAACTTGTGGAATGCTGCTTGTACTTAAATTTGAATTTTCAGGTTTTCATTTAAAGATGCCTTTGATAACCCACTATGAGCCTGTTCAAGTAACCCTTCAGACGGATCAGGTAAATTTCGATACGTGAATATTGACATTCATTATGCCAGTCTAATGATTAAATCCATAAAATATGTAAAACTGCAGGTGAGGGATATTCCTTGTGGTACTAAAGGTGGTGTCATGATCAACTTTGAAAAGATAGAGGTAGAGCTATGAGATAGTGCTTTTTGTTACGTTTTGTAAGCTGTCTAATGTTTGGCATTCTGAGTTTATATGTATTGATTAGAATGCCATTTTCAGGTTGTTAACCGGCTTCATAAGGATTTTGTTTATGAAACGCTGCTGAACTATGGAGTGCAGTATGACAACACATGGATATATGACAAGATTCATCATGAAATCAATCAGTTCTGTAGTTCTAATTCTCTTCAGCAAGTCTATATAGATGTGTTTGATCAAGTAAGTACAGATGCTAAATAAAACATGTTTTTTAATGCCATAGATGACAATATTTTCGAAACTTCCAATGTGAATTGTCTTTTTTGGTAAGTAAAAACTTCCAATGTAACCTAACGGTATATAAAGTCTTTATTGTACTCCTTTATATGTAGGTGTTGAGTTGCCAGCATTATTAAGAGGCTCTGCATACTTGTCCTCCTTTTTATAGTTGTATAAATGTCATGGTATCTTGTGCTCGTGTTACACAATATTTGTGGAGTTATTGTTTCCTTTGGTGGTGATTTATTTGAGTTCGTAGTTATGAAGAATCAAAGTCTTGCAGATTGATGAAAAGATGAAAGATGCTCTCCAGGGTGACTGCACTCGCTATGCTCCAGGTATTGAAATTATCAGTGTGCGCGTTACAAAGCCAACTATCCCGGACAGTATTAGACGTAATTTTCAACAGATGGAAGAGGAACGCACTAAGGTACTTTAATTTTCCTTAATACAGGAGAACTCTTTTACTTCCTTTTATTTTCCCCTGTTGGTCAAAAAGGAGGTAAATAAGGTGGATGGTAAAGTATTAAGGCCTATCTTAATCCAGAGTCTAATTCAGTTTATATATACTTATTTCTTCATTCTTAATATGCACATTCAGATAGAAATTAAATGTATTTTTACCAGATCTTTATGATCAAATTGTGAAACATTGAAGTCTCCCTTTGAACAAGTTAGCTTTGGTCCTACTAGCATTCAATATTACAAGCTTTATTTCCTATACCCAAATACTGAAGATGCATCCATTTGTACCCAAGCCCAATCACCCATCCACATATTGGGTAATAGTATATAACAAGTCTTCATAGTTCATAGAGTGCATTATTCTATCTTTATGTTCATGTTACTTTTTTAGGTCTTAATTGCTATTGAGAGGCAGCGAGTAGTTGAGAAAGAGGCAGAGACAAGTAAGAAAATGGCCATCAGTGAAGCTGAGAAGAATGCAAACGTTAGCAAGATTGTTATGGAACAGAAGTTGACAGAAAAGGACAGTGCCAGGAGGCAGCAAGAA
Organism: Pterocarya stenoptera; assembly: GCA_003123785.1. NCBI lineage: Eukaryota > Viridiplantae > Streptophyta > Magnoliopsida > Fagales > Juglandaceae > Pterocarya > Pterocarya stenoptera. The sequence goes on from QEOT01009159.1 coordinate 94,706, forward strand.
ATCGATAACCTAATGTACATGGCTCGGGAAAAGAGTCTGGCAGATGCAGATTTCTACCGGTAAGTTTTTAATTTGCTCTTTCGTTGAGAGAGGATATGATCATTATTTTTTAGAAATTCTAACAGTATTGCTTCCCCACATCTTTAGCGTGGTGAAGGAAGCTGAAGCAAACCAGTTGAAGCTTACTCCTCAATTTCTGGAGCTTAAATTCATCGAGGCCATAGCTGATAATACAAAAATCTTCTTTGGGGAAAAGGTCCATTCTCTCTATCTCTCTGTGTGTGTAAATGTCGTGCGTATGCACTGGTGTGTACAATCTTTACCTAGTAAATCTTCCTTGCAGGTACCTAATATGGTTTTGGATCAGAGGCTGCTCGGGAACTTCCTGCGACAGGTGTCTAGAAATGTGTCGAGGGAGATGTCCGACGACGGGTAGTCAGAAGGTAAGTTTTGATTGATCAGTCCGGTCAACATGATTGTAGTATCGGTGCTGTCACAAACAGGTTACATGGTAATGAAAGGAAACGGAAAACATCGGTTGATATTTTCATTTAGAAGTTGTTTCAGGTAAAATTCCTTTTGGGTGATCTCTTAATTTCTAGGTATTATATGTTGTCAAAAATCATACCCAACTAGCTTGTATTCAGTGAATTCAACGCTCTTTGGATTCCTGTGTTTACTTACTTAATAAAACTTCTATATGTTTGAGGTACATTTGAGTTTTGGTCATGAAATCTTGTGAGCTTAGGTTTTAAGCATTTACGGTTGTGGTGGTTTTTTTTTTTTTTTTCTTTGAAGTCTAGATAATTTATTAACGGTAATTATTAATAATAAGAATTAATTGACGATGATACAATGCATCAAGTACCTTTTCTATGCCTTTCTGTTCATCTGAAAATTTCATAATCGACTTCCAATATATGTCGGGTTTGGCATCAATTGGAAAGAAGAAAAATAAAAATTAAGAATTAAAAGCCATGGCAATCATAAAAGAAAGAGAGAGAAAAATAGCTAGGTTTTTAAACGAACAAAAACGTATGGATCTAGAAATTTGCAACGAACAAAAAATGAACAGGCACGAGCTATTAACTTATTATCAATGAGTTTAGATTTTTGTCGCCAATATGGAGAACAACTATATATTAGGCAATGCGATTAAAGGTATTATCGACCGAGGAGAGATATTTTATCATATCCATTCTTTAGCAACAATATTTTACCAGAGCCTTTTTTTTAATTTTTTTTAAAGAAGAAAAATACAGATGTGATTTGTCATATTATAAAGTTATTTTTTATTTAAAATATATATGAAACAGATTTACGTGTAATAGATCATATCAAGTTTACGTGTGTGAGATTACTTGTTGGAACTTTTATCTCTCTGACTCTACCACTATCTCAGATTTTTTTAAGAATTGCAATCGTGATGGCCATTGGCCAAGAGTAATACCCCGTAACACCAAGCTTGTTATGGGGTGTTACTCTTTTCAGAAGGGAAATTACGAGATCTTCTGAGTTCCGTGTGAAAAGGGAAGGCAATGAAAATCAAACAAGCTAGCTAAACCCACACACAAAGTGACAAAAGTTAAAACAGTCGGAGAATATGAAAATCTGGTGACGGTCGTACTCCTAACCGGCTTTTATCAGCAGTATCAATTTGATTACTATGTTCACTTTTTAATGTTAAATATAGCAACCCATCCATATTTTATTATGAAAACTGTTACTTTCGATTCCTCTGTATTGAGGTGTGGATGTAAGGTTGTGAATATTCGGAATCGAATCATCTGCAAGTTGCATTCCCTTGCACGATTCTTTATGCTTGGGTTTTTCTTGTCGACATCTTCCTGCAATTTTTTCAAACCACGAGGTCGACTTCTCGCGATTATTTGACCCGGAATTATATAATAATACGAATCCGCCCTTCTCTACCTTTGTTGACTTATTGCGAGTGAACGTGGGAAACTGTAAAAGAAGCAACTGTATCTCAGGGAATCCGCATCCGAGGTTCCCGATTCTGAAAGCTCTTTATAGTTTATATGATTGATTCGTTACACGGCTTACATTATCACCCTCTGTATCCAAACTGCTCTCTCTAAGTTCTCTGTGTTGCCACTCTCTTGTCCGTTTCTCCCGGTTTTGCACGTAGTATGTAAACTTCCTACCTAAGAATCTGAGGTTGTGAACTTGTGATCGGGATTTTGATGCGTGATGCGTGCGGAGGATTTCTTTGGCCTACGTTGGTGTCCCATGTAGTGGGGTTTGCATCGGGTTTTGATCCGGAGGTGAATTGTAAGTTATAATTTACATTCCTTAAAAAGTGGGCTGTAGACACTTATAAAAAAAAAAAAAAAAGGTGGGCTGTAGATACTTTTGAGATTTCTTGTGTGGACAGTTGGGTTTCTACGTTTTTCATTAGTCATTAGAGTATTGGATTTTGCTCTGTAACGCTGTGTGTTCCGGATGCTTCGCCGTTTTCGACGCCACTACTGTTCTTTTGCCTGTTATTTTATTCAAGATATTCTCTTCGGGATCTCTGAATTGCATTTTTTTTTATCACTTCTACCTTGGTGGCTTTTGTTTTGTTTTTTGTCTCTTTCCAAACATGAGGAGCGGTAGCCAGAAGTTAAATCTTCTGAATCTGTGATTCTATAATTCACCTGTTCTCTTTCATTTCGGTTGTGTATGTGAAGATTTTGTTTTCTTTCTTACTTACACAGTCAACGTTTCTCTTCTTCCCTTTATAGTGGGACCCTGTATTTCAGCTTTTTGCAGAAACTGAATTTCCATCCTGTTTTATGGGTCTGGAATGCTTCAAGTGCTTATATTGGCTATCAAAATGAGTGGGTGGTACTATACTACATGTACGTGGTAAGCCAGATGAAACAGAGTAATTCATATTGCCTCTCCCTGCAGGATTTTTCCAAGAGGGTCTCCCTGCTGGATTTTCATTGAATACCTCCTCAATTACTCCAACTGAGAGGATTATACATCTGGGGATTTGAAAATGTATTTGGTGGAGAGCAAAGGAGGTGCCATCCTATGCATGCTGATTTCCTTGATGTTCTTGGGCACATGGCCTGCTGTTATGACTCTCTTGGAAAGACGTGGTCGTCTTCCTCAACATACTTACCTTGACTACTCGATCACAAATCTCTTGGCTGCTGTCATTATTGCTTTAACATTCGGGGAGATAGGCAAGAGCACACCTGATTCGCCCAATTTTTTTGTTCAACTTTCTCAGGTAAGTCTCTATGTATATTAGAGGTGGCGTTCTTAATATTTTGTTATCATTTATGTCTTTTATCTGGTGAAAAAATTACTGTGACTTATTTCTCGAAGCATTTGCAAACCAGTCCTCATGAAAATGATGTTGGAAAATGAAAATTAATTCTGATGAAAGTATAAGCGTGAATAGAAAAGATGCATTCTTCAATGCAAAGTAAAAACAATATGGTAGAGCTTTATTTTCTGGTGTTACTGTTGTTAATTGTTATGATCTAATATAATCATGTTATTTTCCTTTCTTATGTTTAGGTATGCTTCTAATGCGACCTCTTGCAGGGGAAGAAAATATTGAGAATCTGATGACTTGTTTATTGTAGTCACCATAAATGACTTGCTCTTTTTTATTCCTGTCTGAGCTGGAAGTATAAAGGACATTATTTCACATTTTTCTATGGATATGAGTTGAATAGATCTGGAAACCCAATTTTTTTGCTGCACTTGTGGTAAAAAACCCAACTATGCAGGGGACCGGGGTTTACTCTACAGGGGTGGGTCCGAAGGGCTCTGCCTTGGGGAGGTTCCCCGACACATATAAAAAAAAAAAAAAAAAAAAACCAACTAGATCTCGTTAACATACATGCCAGCATTCTACTTTGTTCTCTCTCTTCCCTCAGTTCATTGGACTATCACCTTTTCCATGCATATGAAATGAATAGGGGCAAAAGTTCTGTCTAAGATCAGTATACAGAAAAGAAAGAAAAAGTTGATTCTTTCTATCTTTGCGTGGATTGGGAACTGTAATGACTGTAAATTTATTCAGCTGTAACTCTGAACAATTAAAACGGAGGACCTTATTGTATGTAGATTGATATCCCATGTTTTATTGCTTAACTAATTATGTGGAAACTATCAGAAAGTTTGGGTGCAGATCTATGAAAAGAAGGAAGATGGAGGTTTTTTTTCCTGAGTGGAGTTATATAATCACACTAAGAGTGCTCTAGTGTATTATGTCTTCTCTCTCTCTGTGGGGATGTAAGATTGTAGCTGCAGTAAAAAACTTGCTTGCTTGTATGAAAAAGTATGAAGTTATCTTTCTGGACAGCTCACTCGTATGAAAAATTCCTGCAACTCTGTTGTGTCAATAAATAGTTATATGTGATAACAGCTGATTTGCTGTTGAAGTCTGGTTGTATAGCTTGGGTTCAAGTCCTCCCCCAACTGCTTGAAAATTGTCTTCGCTCTGTGCAACTTCCAAACTAACAATTGGCTGTTGTTCGTGCGGAAAAAATGGGTGAAAATATGAACTTAATTTTTAGTTGATGCTCTTGATGGTTTAACTTAGGAAAGCCATCTATTCCAGACTTTCTAGGATTTAGGCGGCTAAACTCTGGTATTGTGATTTATTGGCATGTCTACTAATCTACTCTAGGACACCAGAGTGTGAATGCTGGGACGTAATGAGGGGATGCTCTTTTGAGATGAGAGAATGCCTTTGAAACTGTTGAAGGATGCTGAATGAAATGTCATTGGATGATGAGATCTCTTTTGTTGCTTGGGGATGATGCCATGCTTTCTTAAATAATTGAATCTACAGTAGGTGGTTCATTTTGAGTTAGTTTTTGTTCTATCCCCCATCAAGTTGTAATTATGTACCATAAGTATGTTAATTGTGTTGTGTCTCAAACAGAAGTAGTTCTGAATCTTCTGAGGTGATTGATGCTACATAGTTGGACATGAGTCTCGGTTCAATGGCATCATATCAGTTATAACTGATGTGTGATTCCATTATGGTGCTTGATGCAGAATAACTGGCCCTCTGTTTTGTTTGCAATGGCGGGTGGGGTGGTGCTCAGCATTGGCAACCTATCTACTCAGTATGCTTGGGCTTTTGTTGGTTTATCAGTGACGGAAGTGATCAGTTCAAGCATCACTGTGGTTATAGGTGTCTCTCTATCTCTCCACACAGAGGCACGTCAACATGCACACACCCACACACATTCTTATGTATGTGGACATCTATTTGTGTCTGGATATGCATTTTAAACAGAAACCATGAAATAAAAGGTTGGCAAGATGTATTTTTTTCATTATAGTTTCTCTTCCGATTGTGACAGGCACAACCTTGAATTACTTTTTGGATGACAAAATCAACAAAGCTGAGATTCTTTTCCCTGGAGTTGGTTGCTTCTTGACTGCCGTTTGTCTTGGCTCTTTTCTTCATGCATCCAATGCAGCTGATAATAAAAAAAAGCTCAAAAGCTTGTCAAGTGATTATACAGATGGAGCCGAGTATGCCTCTGTCCTCATTGGTTATAAATGGAATTGTGCTGATCTAGAACTAAGGTTTCTTTTGTCTATAGTAACTGTTGCCTAATCGGTTTCCTATATGGGCCAAATAGCTTGCAGAATCTTGAATCCTTATTGGTTATTAAACTCTTTCAATGTGGTTCGTTTTTGCATTATTTTCTGTTATTTGTTCTGGCTTGGTTTTTTCCCATGGGAAACAATATCCAAAAAATAAAAATTACAAATCATTGTTGTCCTGGGTTTCGAATTAATACAATTTTTGGGTGACGTGCTTGCATACGAGAGATGAATGAGAAACATAGACACGGGCCAGTCAATGATAAGCAGCAACAAAGTGTAAAAGACTCGGATTAAATAAAAAGAAGCTTTTTTTTCCCTTTTGGAAAGTCAATGAAGTCTTTAATTGGTCTGGAAAGTGAGTTGAGATGGTTTGTGAATAGTAGTGAGATATTTGAGTTGAGATTAGATGAGTTAGAAATGGTTTGAGTTATAATGTTTTATAGGGTTTTGGAAAATGAGAGAGAAAAAGTTGAACAAAAATATTATGAAGTTCAAATATTGAGAGTATAATTTTTTAATATTATTTTTGCTTTGAGATTTGAAAAAGTTGAATTGTTTTTTGTGTTTTGTTTAGAAGTTTGAGAAAATTGTAATAATTAGGTAATGATTAGATGAAAAAGTTGAAGATTTGAAATTGAAAAGTGTTTGTGTTTATGGTGTTTGGATATTGAGATGAGATGGGATGAGATGGAAGCATCTCTCTATCCAAACCAGGCGTCATTATACAATGCTGCTTTTCCACTTTATCTTTGATCCCTAAAAGTGTTCCTTGCTCTGAATTTGCATGGTTAGGTAATTTTTCAGTAAAACTTATACTGCATCGGGGATTCTTTCCTTTCTTCTCATGCAATATTGATCATATGATGCTGATGCTTCTACAAACTGAACTTTTTGACAGGGCTACAGATGTTTCCACGTCCAAAGAAACAGTTACAAACAATGGTAAGGACCTCTCTCTAGACTCTTGGTTTCATCTTTGGGCTCCTTTTAATTTATTAAAACTGGTATTTTGCTTTTCTGTCTCAATATTGGACGTCATCATGTCAACAGTTGGAGCGAAGGATCTCGAAAATGGAAGTTCTGCAGAGAAAGCCAAAGCTGGGACTGCAGGTTTTCTCATAGCACTTGAGAACAGAAGATCAATTAAGGTGGGTGGTTATTAATCTAAATTATATTCTCTCACTGCGGTTTCGATAGCAATGGATAGTATTAATCTTGAACAATGGCACTTTCATTTATTTATCTCCCACATGCATGCAATCAATGTGAGGTAATTACTTGAAATTATAAGCTGATGACTGCCCAGAACCTCTATACTTTTTTATTGGCCCACTTCTTTCTTTTTAAATGAATTGCTCAACCACCAGGCACATATAGACATCTATCCATGGATGTAACAGTTAGACTACATGTATGATTCTGACTGCAGGTGTTTGGGAAGAGCACCTTGATTGGACTGACCATAACTTTCTTTGCTGGTGGCTGCTTCTCTCTATTCACACCAGCATTCAATTTGGCAACAAATGATCAATGGGACACTTTAAAGGAAGGGGTTCCTCACTTGTCTGTCTATACAGCATTTTTCTACTTCTCAGTCTCCTGTTTTGTCCTTGCCATCATTCTGAACATCACCTTCCTTTACCACCCTGTACTAAATTTACCCAGATCATCACTTAAGGCTTATGTGAGAGACTGGAATGGCCGAGGCTGGGCCTTTTTGGCTGGATTTTTGTGTGGGTTTGGCAATGGTCTCCAATTTATGGGAGGTCAAGCTGCAGGATATGCGGCAGCAGATGCTGTTCAGGTTAGTGTTACTACGTATATAAGATATTCTAGTGTAATGCATCCATAAAATCGGGGAAAAAAATCATAAGATTTCTTTTATCAGTAAATTTTCGGCTTAAATACATCCACATTTTCTCTTAAAAACTGGTAGAAAAAGTGTTGTGCCTGTCACACCTGCATGTTCACCAACTGCTGATGCTCATTTCAATTTGGTGTAATATCAGGCACTTCCACTTGTGAGCACCTTTTGGGGAATACTTATCTTTGGAGAGTATCGGAAATCATCAGGAAGGACATATGTATTACTTTTCAGTATGTTGTTTATGTTTATTGTAGCTGTTGGAGTTCTTATGGGATCATCAGGGCATCGAAAATAATTAGGCTGTCGAAAGGGCATTGCTAGAAATTGTACAAAGCATAAATGATCAATTTAGTTGATACACTTATCAAGAGCAAGCATATTCTACTGCTTAGGTGATTGGTTGAGATGCAAAGTTGCATAAATATATGGAATTTAATGGCTCTCTGTCAGCATGCAGTGGTTGATACAGAAACTGCACATAAATGTATTTGGAATCGTTCTTTCTATATCCTTGTAAATTTTCTTTCCAGTACGCGAATTGCACAGTGTTCTCTGTTTCATGCAATAAAAAAAGAATTCCCCCTTCCCTTCCTCCTGCTATGTCATTTGAATCTTAATGATATGCATTGTCTTTTTTGTTTTGCTTTTATTTATGCCACCTTAAAATTAATTGCACTCCTCTGGTATTTCTGGTTGATGCATTGCTATGGTGCGGGACCCTGGTTGATCATGTGAATGTCCATCTATTCTGATCAATATTGGCTTCTGCTGTCCATTTTAAGTGTTGAGACAGCATGTATGTATCTTTTAGGGATATGCATGGTAATTACACTGTACTGTTGTAATGCAAGCATCTTACCCCCACCAAATGACCATTTTAGTAGAAAATTTAGTTCCATTTTTTTTTTTTTAAAGAAGAAGAGTCAGGACCCAGTTCCAACAAATTTTGCACTCAAAAGGAATGGCCTGAGGTGAAAGTATGAGTGTGAAATCATGCTTAAGATTTGATTTGGAAGTCTTCGGATGTCAGCCTAAAGTGCAGACTATGTTCTTTGCCCTGATTGCATTCTGCTATATATCTACTCAATTTCTCAATTTGCTTGTCTAATCATCGATAACAACAGCATTTGTTCTAATTTTGCCATTCCCAAAATGCATTGTCTTCTCTTTCTTGGCCATTCAAAAATATATGAATTTTTGGTTTTGAAAACGTTTGTACTCTTGAATAACGGATTTATAATAGATCCCCACAAATTACAAAAGGAAAGAGGAGCTTAATGAAATAGAATAATACTCGAGGCTGCATTTGAAAGATGAAATCACTTCAACCCATCTCAAATCAATCATTGATGAACCCACTACTCTTTCAACTTCCTATAAAAAGTTAGAATCCATCTCAATCTATTTCATATATTCAAATACAGATATTAACCTATTTACATTCAAGCACATCTAAATGAGACTAATAAAATATTACTATTCACAGATTGATTTGAGATTACCTCAGTATTGTTATAGTTCGGAAATATTCTCTCTTTCAAAGCTATGTTATTATTGAAATAAGTAAATAAGAGAAGTAAGCTTTCAAGATATGAATGAATTATTACAAATTCACAGGAATGAATCATTAAGAGCTGGTTTAGATTCAGAGATAACATGATATGGTTTTATATAAAAGTTGAAAAAAAATATTGTTAGAATATTATTATTATTTTAGGATTTGAAAAAGTTGAATTGTTCATTATATTTTGTGTGAAAATTTAAAAAAATTATAATAATAAGACGAGATGATGATACAAACAGAGCCTAAGAAATAATTTATTATATACAAAAATAAAAAGTCGAAAAGAAAAACGCTAGAAGGAGGGCTCGAACCTCCGACCTTGTGGTTAACAGCCACACGCTCTAGCCAACTGAGCTATTCCAGCAGTTGTTATTGTAAATTGTTCTTCTATTTTCTTATTTTGTAGATACGATCCTCCTCACATCATCATCGGTTAAGCATGCGTGAACCTTGAGATATTCCGGGAAATCTCGATCGCTTCCGTAAAACATTTCAAGGAAATTTAGCCGGTAGGCATCCTAAAGAAAGTTTGCCAATTTTGATTTCACCTACCTATAATTTATTTACTCAAATATTCTTTAGCCGAAGGCTTTTATTTATTAGCTGTAGACTCCTATACGTAAACACAATTGCATTTATCAACCACCACTATCTATGGTGGTAGTCCAGTTGGTACGAGCTGGTATTTTATGGCTTCGAAGTCAGGAGTTCGAGTTAAGATGTAAGTTGAAACCATTTGTGGTAGTAAAGCTTGACCTTTGGGCCGTGGGATGGGCTTTGAATCAGTTGGATACTTTGGTAATGTTGTGGTGACGGACTCGCCTTTGGGAGCAGTAGCTATGGCTCAAAGCCTCAAACCGAACATTATGTAACGAGAAGAGGCTCATGTGGTCAAGCCCAAAAAGAGTTGCTACGCTGGTCGCTCCCGCCTCCCTTTTTGACAGAAAAAAAAATTCCATTCATCAACTTTGTTTTTTATTTATTTATTATCTATCTCGTGCAACAACCTATTAACCACTTGCTCCTTTTGCTTTTAATGCCATTAATTGCACCTAATTCCCCTCAATAAATCCATGTAACGAAGGAACATCCAACAACTGAAGCTACTCAATTCTTCATGCTCAATGAGACTATACTTTTGAGATATGGAGTGGAGAAGAGATAGATATATAAAGAAAAATTATAAAATAAATCACTATTTCACAACTAATTAACAACTATCTAATAAAATAATGGTTTTTAGAGTTTTTATTTTTATTTCTGTTTTAATTTGTTGAGTTTAAATTTAAAAATACTATTATGTTATGATGAAGTTGTATATAAATTGTGAATTAGTGGTTGTTCTATCATTCCTTATATATAAAATAGGCCTCATATACTATCTTACATCTATTGAGCATTTAATGTTTGCTCTAGAAATTCACTGTGACAACTATAAATGTTGAGAAGCCCGCTTCATGTGTCTCTCTCCCACTCTAAGAAACCCAAATCCCTTCCAGAGAATGCCTCCCAGTTTAGTTGAAGGATGAACTTGTGAATCCCAACAGCTCGTAGCCATGTTCAAGACCTATTATGGAACTGCTGAGCGCTTCAACCGTTAAGGGATGGCTTAGCAGAAGCTGCTGCCGAATAACCAACTCAACCGGTGATCAGATGGCCAAGTACCATTCCTTCATGTGTCCTGATCAATAGCATAGCACCATACGTTGTAAAATACCTTTTCTGCAAACCCTGGCTTAGATTGAACCAATTTCTCTTCCGGGGGGGCGGAACACCGGAATACATGAACCGAAGTGAAAATGGAGGATGGCAAGATAGAGAGGGAAGAAACCCGCAATGGAATTACAGTTCCAAAGTAAGAACCTTGTAGCCATATTTACGTCCAGTTCACAACAGAATTTACACTGGAAAGACTTTCCTATGCCTTAAATAAATTAGGAAACAGACATACAAAAACCCACAGGTAAAACCAGTAATAACCAGAACCCAATTGAAAGTAGAGGGGCGGTCAAAAATTGAGTCTGCAAAGTTCATTCCAAATACTGCCGTTACAGAAGCAAATACTGTAGCCACAAAGGTCGCAGCCGTAAGAAGCAACTGAAATTGTATGAGCTGGTTCTGAACATTGCCCTATTCATGAACACGGTGAAAAACACAACACATTTTAGTATGTACGTTTTAATATTCAAAGAATATGAGGAAGGCTACATAAAATCTGAAGTTTAAAAATCATGCCTTACCAGTTTAATATTGATCAGATCTTCAGTGTCATCGATGTATTCTTTGAGCTGGGTTACCAATAAAAGAAATAAAATTTGATATCAGCATAAGCAGAGTAAAGTGGCAATTCCTTCAAATCACTTCTTGGAGGATTCAATCCCAATAACCAAGTGCCTCTCTTTATAAGTATGGATAGGATAACATGCTCAAAGCGGCTAAATTCTATGCAATAAAGATCACATCTGAATCGGGCCTTAATGATAAGAAATCATATATGCAAGCTGGTTAGTTAAAGATAAGTGATAGGAGATGTGGCAAAGTCAGATGATACTAGTAACTAACTAATTTCCAAATTATAAATCTCAAAACTAGAATATTTTCTATGAGAAACTGAACATATTAGGTCAAATGTATGCTTTACAGGGGAGTCAAAACATCTCATACCGATAACAACTTGCTCATGGTATTGTCAATGACAACAAAGTATGCCTCAAGCAACATTTCCAGTTGTTCAATGTTCTCTCCGTCAGATGAACCCATTAAGCTTCCATGTTTGCTTGAACTCATGATACTACTAAAAGTCCTTTGCAAAAACGGAGCTCCACTTAAGGCCCTCACAGGTGAAACAGGAGCAGATTTTGAAACCTCTCTGGCCCCACCTGAAGTATCAGTTCGTACAGAAACATCATTTAACAGATAAGCCTCTGACCTCTCTTTCTTCTCAGTCAAATACATCTCCGCCATATCCCCATCATCATCCATAAGATGCTCTATTTCATCTCGGACCTGGAAATTTAATTTAATTTAGGACATGAGAAGCAAGGAGATATCCTAGACTTTTGACATATTTACCTTCTGAACTCGCTGAGTCAAGGCAAGGAGGTGGCCTTTGAGTCTACGCACACGTTCCAGATTAAGAGTGCTAATAGATGTCGCCAATTCATCTAGCACAGGATATATCTCCCTTTCCAGTTCTTTTACCTATCAAATCCAGAAACTTCAAAGTGCAAGGTGTTGAACAGAAAATAATATTTCAAGCTTCATTTTGTCAAGCAGACCTTCCAAAATTCAGAGTCCATTAAATAACACATTTACATGTAGATTGCATGATACTTTAAATATACATTCTTACCCACTTAAATAGCTTCTAGTGAAACCCAAGTTGTACCAAACCCATCAAAGTTCAAAAGTGAATGTGAAAATTAAGCTCGAGACATTAGAAACAAGCCTGTATCATCGAAAGAGGTAGAAAGTTCAAGCAAGAGTTATTGCTTGGTTTGGGCACTGCACAATGGCTTGAGAGAGTCTTGAAGGATGGTGCGAAAGAAGAAAGAAAGGATTTTTATGCGTCTACAAGGGAAGGTCACTGGAGTTTCATTGCTCAACAACGCTCGAATATCCGAGGCAGGTTTTTGGAGGTGGCAATGTATGGTGATGGGAATCGTCGTAATTTTATTCTTATACCCGAAGATGAGGGGGGAAGGGGATGGAGTAGAATGAGGGAGGTGTTGAGGGAGGTTTCTATGGTGGACAGAAGCAGAGATGGAGGTGGTGGCGATGTACAGAGGAGGAAATGGGGGGAAAAGGTGTACGGGAAATCTTATAAAGAAGCTCTCTCGACGGCGGGGGTTGCTGGGGTGCCGTCTGGGGCTGGAAGGGGGGGACCTGATGGAGACGAGCATCGAGCCACGCGTGGTTTTCATCGGGAGAGAGAAATTGCCAGTGACGTGCGAGAAGTGCTCTGCATGGTGAGGGAGTTGCAGGAGCAGTTGGGGTAGATACAGGGGGAGGTCGAAAAGGTGATGAGATATGTTGGGGTTTTTAAGGAAAGGGATGAAACGGTGCATTTTGGGAGGGGTTGCCAACGGGGTAAGATGGGCCCCAATGGGCTGAAAATGGTACAGGCCCTTCTGTACCCTTGGGAAGGGCCAATCCAAGAGCTGGGCCGGGACTGGGCCCAAGCCCAAGCCCCGGAAGGAATGGAGGGCTCGTTCAGGTTTCGTGGGTGTAGGAGGAATGGCTTCTCCGCTGGGGACGTCGTCGAGCTGCCACTTGAAGGAGGTGGACTTGCTAGAGTCTTCCACGCGAAGACACCAGAAAACGCCAACGAAGGAGGCAGAACTTTCAGACGTAGGTTTGAGTCGGCAGGAGAAACAGAAATCGCTGATAGTGCTAGAGGTGGACCTCCCACCTTCACCGAGTGATTTTCTATCGACGGGAAGTGCACAGAAATTGCCGATGGAGGCTAGGGGTGGGGACGAGGGTCTGGTGAGTACTCTCGAGGTGCCCAGAGATGTCATTCTAGTGGAAGAGTGCGAAGGGGACTCGAACAGTGAAGACTTATTTCTTTCTGATGAAGAGAACTTGCAGAAGTTTGTCCCAATATCAAGTGATACTCCTAGTAAACTCTCAGAGTCTAATATTGGGGATCTTGGCTTTCTCGAGGAAGAGTTGTTGGAGGAACAACAGGTTTTTTCATTGCACCCTACTCCTCTACAGTGTATGTTTCCAGATCAGTCAAGTGTATCAGATTAGGTGTTAAACATGGTGAAGGACATTCAGGAAATAGTGGGTTTGAAGTGTGAAGGTTATGAGGAGTAGTTTATGGCACTACTTACCGCTATTGAAGTGGGACATCAACAACAAAGGAAAACTGGAACCAAGAAACAGAGGGGACTCAAGAGACTGACCTGGTCCATGACTGAAGGCAATTCCAATAGGGATAGGACTAAGGGAAAGGGGCTGGCCTATCCCAAATGAAACCAAAAATAATATCTTGGAATGTCCGTGGACTAAATGAGGCTAGCAAGCGCCTACAAGTAAGAAACTTGATACGAGGGTGGAAGGCGGACATTGTTTGTTTACAGGAGACGAAGTTGAAAGTCATAAATACAAATATTGTTAGAAGTATATGGAGTTGTACACATGTGGACTGGATTTATTTGGTAGCTAATGGGGCTTCAGGTGGTGTGTTGGTGATGTGGGACCAACGAGTGGTGGAAAAAAGAGAGGAGTTTATTGGGTCTTTTTCGATAGCATGTTCCTTCAAGAGTGTATCAGATAGTTTTTTATGGGCCTTTGCAGGTGTATACGGACCTAATTCAGACAATGAGCGGAGTGTATTGTGGGATGAATTAGCTGGGGTGCACAGTTGGTGGGACCTTCCATGGTGTATTGTTGGAGATTTTAATGTAACAAGATTTCCAGTGAGTGTTTTAGCAATAGAAGAATGCGCCCAGCAATGTCAGATTTCTCGGAATGCATTTTTTACTTGAATTTACTAGACTTACCAATGGCGGGGGGATTATGTACATTGGACAATAATCAAACGTCTCGGTTAGACAGGTTCCTAATTTCCCCGGAGTGGGAAAATCATTTCCTAGAAGTTTGGCAAAAGAGATCGGAGCGACTGTGTTCAAACCATTGGCCTATCATACTGGATTGTGGTGGCATCCAAAGAAGACGTGGGTACTTTAAGTTCGAAAACATGTAGCTGAAAACGGAAGGTTTTGTGGATAAGGTTAGACAGTGGTGGTCATCTTATCAGATCTAGGGAACTCCCAGTTTTACGCTTGCAGGTAAATTGAAAGATCTAAAACAAGATTTAAAGCTTTGGAACCAGCAGTCCTTTGGGGACATTGGGGAACAAAAGAAATGCAAGACAAGTGAGATTCAGGAGTTGGAAAGGGTACAAGAGTCTAGGGCCTTAACTCAGGAGGAATTAGCTTTAAAGCTAGTGCTTGTTGCAGATTTAGAGAGAATCGTTCTATTAGAAGAGATTTCGTGGCAGCAAAAGTCAAGAGGATTATGGCTAAAGGAAGGCGACAGTTGTACTAAGGTTTTCCATAGGGTAGCCAATTCTCATAGGAGATCAAATAAAATTGAGTCTTTGAAGATTGATGGGGTAGAATGTAAGGATGTGCAGAAGATTAATGAGCATGTAGTCGATTTTTTTGATCACTTACTTACAGAACAGGAGAGTTGGCAGCCTAAGCTAGATGGGCTAGTTTTTGACTCTATAGGGCCTTTGGATGGCATCCGTTTGGAGAGATCTTTTGAGGAGGTTGAGGTTTTTGATGTGGTGAGGAAAATAGCTAAAGATAAGGCTCCGGGTTCTGATGGGTTTTCTATGGGGTTCTTTCAAACATGTTGAGATGTTTTAAAGGATGATCTCATGAAGGTGTTCCAAGAGTTTCATTCGGCTAGACAATTCGAGAAAAGCCTAAACGCCACTTTCCTAGCTTTGATACCGAAATCGGTTGGGGCTTCGGAGATTATGGAGTATAGACCCATTAGTCTTATAAATGGGGTATACAAAATCATTTTCAAAGTTCTTGCGAATCGTCTTAGTGAGGTAGTGGGTAAGATAATTTCAAAGCCCCAAAATGCTTTTGTAAAGGATAGACAGATTCTAGATGCGGTCCTTATTGCAAATGAATGCCTAGATAGTAGACTGAAAGTTGGCATTGCAGGGGTTTTATGCAAGTTAGACATGGAGAAGGCGTATGACCATGTTAATTGGGATTTTTTACTTGATCTTCTGGGGAGGTGTGGTTTCGAGGAGAGATGGAAATCATAGATCCGTTGGTGTATATCTACAGTGAAATTCTCAGTCCTAATTAATGGAAGCCCAGTAGGTTTCTTTCACAGCACCCGAGGCCTAAGACAAGGAGATCCGTTGTCCCCATTACTCTTTGTCATTGTAATGGAAGCTTTGAGCAGAATGACTTCAACTTTGGTTGCTAATGGGCGTATGACTGGTTTCTTGATTGGAACCCCGGGTGGGGGACTTATTAATATTTCACATTTATTGTTTGCAAATGACACTCTTTTCTTCTGTGAGGATGACCATAATCAATTGCGAGTTTTGAAGGCCCTTCTACTTTGTTTTGAAGAAGCTTCTGGTTTGAAAGTGAATTTGGAAAAATCAGAGATGGTGCCTATAGGAGGTGTGCAACGTATAAGACAATTGGCTAATATTCTGGGGTGTAAGATAGCCTTATTCCCTAGGACCTATCTTGGTCTTCCGTTGGGGGCTGTATCGAGAGCGGCTTCATCATGGGATACAATGATTGAGAAAGTAGAACGCCGACTAGCAGGTTGGAAGAGAATGTATCTGTCAAAAGGAGGAAGGATTACCCTTATAAAGAGTACATTATCTAACTTGCCGACATATTTCCTATCCCTATTTCCTATTCCAGCAAGTGTGGCACTTCGTACAACGGGATTTCTTGTGGGGTGGAATAGGTGAGGAGTTTAAATTTCACTTAGTTAGGTGGGAAAAGGTATGTTGTTCTCTCTCTAATAGTGGTTTGGGCATTAGAAGTCTGAGAATCTTTAATCGGGCTTTACTTGAAAAATGGCTATGGAGATACCATAAAGAACCAGACGCTTTATGGAAAAATATAAGAAAAGGATGGGGGGTCTTCTCTCGACATACAAGATTTTGTCTAGGGGATGGGACAAGGATCAAATTCTGGTTTGATACTTGGTGTGGTAACGATGCCTTAAAGGATCAATTTCCTGCTTTATTCAGGGTTGCAAGTGCCAAAGATGTTTCAGTTGAGGAAATTATGGTGATAATGGGAGAACAAATCCAGTGGAACATCAACTTTAACAGGGCGGCTCACGATTGGGAATTGGACAGTTTTACAGTTTTCTCAGCCTCTTGTATTCACTCAAACCGAGTAACCAGCACACTGATTTGTTGTGGTGGAATGCTACTGTTAAAGGAAAGTTCTCGGTTCGTTCGTTTTATAAGGCTTTAACACAAGAGTCTCCAATTCAGTTTCCATGGAAAAGGATTTGGAGAAATAAGGCACCGCTTAAAGCAGCATTTTTTGTATGGACCGCTTTCTTGGGTAAGATCCTCACAACAGATAATTTGAGGAGAAGGAGGGTGATCATTGCAGATTGGTGTTGTATGTGTAGGAGCGAGGGTGAATCAGTGGACCATCTTCTACTACATTGTGAGGTAGCTCGAGGAATATCGAACAAGGTATTTAGTAGGCTAGATTTGGGCTGGGTAATGCCCGAGACAGTAGAGGCAACATTGGCTAGTTGGACAAACTTGAGAGGTAATCAACAGATCAAGGCGATATGGAAGATGCTTCCTATTTGCATCATGTGGTGTGTGTGGCGAGAGCGTAATGATCGGACGTTCGAGGATAAAGAGAGATCGATGGAGGAACTTAAAACTTTCTTATTTAGAACTCTTTGTACTTGGACCATTGCCGTCAATTTTATTGGCCAAGATTTCCATGATTTCCTTGTATCTATGGCCCCTACTTAGTTTAGGGCATTATTTGTACTGAACATGGCTTTTGCCTATTCTTTTATTAATATACTTTTACTTATCAAAAAAAAAAAACAAGCTTGTAGATTTAGTTTGGGAGTATTTCCTGCTAAATTATTATGTTAAAATTGTGGTTATGTTTGACAAATTTTCAACAGAAAAATATGGATCTAAATAGAATTCAATGGTGGAGAAGATTTCATATAAGTACCAAGTAATTGAGATCGAGGCTTTTTTGGCTCTCTAAAGAAATACAAATTAATGAAACAGGTAAAATCCAATCAGGGAATACTTTCCCACATGCATGCAATTCATCCCAACGGACTCATCTAAAGTAATACGAAGACTTCACTTTTTTTTTTCTCTTATAACTTAATATGAAGACTTCATCTTAATTGCCAACCTCAGTTCAAGATGGATATATCAGAGTACTAAAAGAACAAGGAAATGTTGTCCCAGATTCAATCTGATCCAAGACTGCAAACCAAGCTTCCACCTAATATGGAGTAAGGATTGATTATCTGGGGGTAAAGTGACAGTTTTAATAGTTTGGTGGTCATATTGCAAAAAGAGTTCGAGGGAGGGTGTTAAAAGGCATTTTCCTCTTTAAATTATAACTTGATGGAGATAAGCCCTTATGCTCAGGGTTCAAAAACATGTGTCAGACCAACCATATCAATCATAAGGAGCTAAGACTGATAACAGTATGTTCCAGGTCCGAGTAGTGTGAAACAAGATGCAAAGATGGGTTTAAAATTCTCATCAGTGATCATACAAATGGGATTGATTGATTCATTTATTTTTTATAGGTACAAATGGGATTATTTTAAGAACACCAAAAGCACACCAATCAGATTTGTGGACAAAAGCCCAAAGGAATACCCTTCTGAATTTTAGAGTTTTAGACATTATAAAACTGGATTTTTTCCTTATCAAGGACATTCATAATTTCCCAAAGTGGTGTGGCAACTTTACCAAAAAGAAGAAGGCAATTCCCATAAATTGGTTGTGTTGCAGATTGTTACCTGAGCATCTAGAGACATGCATATTAATTCCAGAGCCAGCTCCAATGCCCTAAATTCGAAAGGCAGATCCTCTGAATCAAATTGGTAGACATCATAAGCAATCCATGCAAAAATTTAACTTTGTAAAATTAAAGAGTTCAAAAGCTCCACAGCATGGTATCAGCACCCTTTTTCAGCAAGAACTTAAGATGTGCTTTTGAAGGTAGAACCAAGTATTCTGTTCAGTTCAATAACCAATTTAGCTTGGTATGGTTTTCTTACCAGCTTTATCTCTATTCCTCCGAAGGCGTTTGCACAATTCTGACTTGTACTGAACAACACATCCATCCAAGGAATTCATCAGGATAACCTCATCGGCAGTGATTATACACCTGATCTGTTCAAGACTGACCACAATAGCATTCTCCCGTCCTAATATTGTAGAAGGATAAATGAACAAAGGGTCCAAAAGTCGGAGATCCCTGGCAGGCAAAGAACAATGCCTCATTATCGTGACCTTGTCGAGCTTCAAAATCTTTGAGTTGCCATTTTTATCAATTTTAATCCAAGATCGACTCCCATGACCTCTTTTCTTCAAGCCTGCAGTAAGACTAGACCCACGACTTCCATTCTCATCTAAATTGGACCTCTCAGTGTTCTGAGAAGATGCAGATTCAGAAAGATCAAGAGAAAGAAAATGATACCGTGGTTTTTCCATTAGTTTTTACTCTTTCCTGCTTTGCTTCCTGGATGATAATTGCTTGAGCATTGCCCACATCAGTATATGTTAAGATGGTATCTAAGATGGTATCTAAATGCCACTATGTCATAAGCACAGTCTTGCTTGTGCAAGCAGGTCAATGATCATATTTGAAACCAGATCAACTGAAATTAACCTCATCCACTGAATATAAAACCTGAACGTTAGAAGTGCTGTATAAGTAAAAATAAAGGTTTAAATGTGAACAAATCCCCTAAAACCATCACTTCAATAGAGAAGCAATCAACTCTGACTAGTCGGGAGAATTATGATTTTAGTTGAAAAGGTTATAAAATATAAAGAACATTTGTCTTTAGATTAGATCTTTCCAATTTCACCACACAAAAACTAAACTAGCTCGACTAAGTTAACGAAGTAGAGCTCAAAGAGACTGAAAGCCATATTAAAAAAAAACAACAAATTTAGCTTCAATGATAAAATTCGGCCAAATAACTTTTTTTTATAAGTAAAATTCGTCCAAATAACTGTAAAAAATATGTTGCTTACCGAATTTAATAAGAAATAAAAACCGAAAGCAACAAAAACGAATGAGTTTCTTTAATGCATCTCGACTTGCCAAGATTGCTAAAATCGTCCACGCGCCAGATGAAAAGCAGCACGAGCAACTTAGATTTTCGGTTTTCAAACACCGAAAACCCAAAATTTTCGCTCTTTAAGAACCATATCAGAAATTTCAATGCACCTATTGTCCCACCATCTATAACAATCGTACACAAATGGAAACACACATAATAGCTCCTGCAGTGGCACCAAACCCCAACCAATGATAACGTAACTTTCCACCAAGACAGAAGCATGAAATGAAAAACCCATCAGCCGATTCTTGACGGCTATTCAGTAATCACAGAACCCGTACAAAATGAAAACCAATCAATCACAGAGAAGCCCAGATGAAGAGAAGGAAGAATAACAAACATACCTCTCGAAGATTGGTTTCAGAGGTTGTCCAAAGCTGATCTAAGGATAGGTTGGGTAGCTAAAATCGAAGAGAAAACATAGATTTGCTCCCCCGTCCGGCGAACAGAGAAAATACCCACGTTGAAAACATGGCCTCAGGAGCCTGTTACCATGATAGAGTTCTTGAACATTTTGCAAATCGATACGGGTACATTTTAGTGTAAATGTTCTAAATAACAGTGAGAAAACGAAAGAAAGGAAGGACAAATGGGAGAATTCATGGATGGGCCAATGGGCCTTTGGCAAGCAAGAAAATAACGCGAGTAGAAATATATTCTTGGATACGTTAAACGATGTGATTGTTATGAAAAAAGATATTTATAATTTTGATTTTTCTTCGCATTATTTACGGGAAATAATTTTTGAAACTTCTTATTTCTTTCTTTACTCTTTTTCTTGTTTTCTCTTTAATAGTGAATAAGTGGAAAGTAATTTATTTTAAAAAAATTAATTTTCAAACCGATTTATAGAATACAAATATAATTTGATTTAAAAGATAAAATTTAAAATTTAAATATTATAAATTCAAATAATATGATTAGATGTTCAAGTTCCGTAATTTAAAAAAAAAAAACTCATTTTAATTTTTTTTATTCATTTTTTTTTAAAAAGACATAGAATTGTTTAGATATTGTTTAGACTTGTTTGATGTTGTGTTGTCAATAATAAATATGATATGAGAAATACATCGTATTTGAGTCTTAATCAAATGGTTATATAATCACTTGAAGATTTAACTTCAAAGTGGTCACATCATCCTTTTTCATTTTGATAATCCCATAAAAATTAAATTTTTATAAAGATATGAAAGTGATAGTTTCCATTAACATCTCTTCTCAATGATCAGATGAACTGTTAAAGATGTTATTAAATAATTAATTTTTTATTGATTTAAACTTTTTAAATAGGTAGTTATTTAATTCAATTCGAAAGAATCGAAACCACAACATTAAAATATGGATAAAATATAAAACAATAGTCTAAAAACTAGATTATGTACTTAATAATCCAAAATTCAAAACTCTAGAAATAGTGGAAAAATAAAAAATAAAAAAATGCTGACATTTGCATCATTGAGTAATGTTAGGTACAAATCCTAAATAGATAAATAAATTTCGAGTAGGTCGTTTGTAAAAAGTAGATCTCATTAAAAAATAATGACTTTTTATATTTTTTCAAAATGAGATTCACTTTTCTATGAAAAATTGTGTGAAATTTATTTATTTGGAACTTATATGAATCATTTCTCTTGCCATTGAAAAGAAAAGAAAAGAAAAAGAAAAAGAAAATAGCAAAATGATAGAGCCTTCACAGCCGAGTTCATGCTGGCTGTAGCCTTGAGAGCGCTTCACGGGTAGGCTAAGCTCTGGCCATTTGGTGTCCATTTTCTCCATTCCGTCCAGTGCCATTACCGTATGTTCGACTTGAGAAATCACCTCTGATCTTGTCAAAATCATTTCTGCCATAGCCCCTACCTCCACCAAAACTGCCACCCCTGAAGTTTCCACGAATCCTGTAGTTATCATTTCGAAAACCACCCCGTCCTGATGGAAACTTCAATCTATCATTGTTTGCTGCAAGAGAAAACTTAACTCCTTAGCTAACTCCAATTGGATGGGAAGGAGAGTAGGTTTGCCCAACTGGCAAAGATGCTGAGATTTCCAGGAAACCATTCCACAAACACAATATCAAAATTAAGAAGAAGAATGATGGGTAAGAGTTCAACTTGCCTCGCCTTTCCTCAATGTGAAGTTTGCGATCGAACATGAAGATTGGAGAAGCCTGATCAAGTAGAAAAGTTGAAAGTTAGATGTAGAACCACATCAGAACTTCTAAAGACCAAAGTTGCAGATCAGTTCAGAACATGAGGCTCACTAAAAGCTTCAGTAAGAAGTGGTTGTTTAGGGGGAAAAGAACCCAGTAAAAGCGTGGTAACAAGCATAAGATTGAAGCTTGAAATTAAGCAAGACACGAAGGGCTTTAGGCTCACGACAAAGAAACAAGTTGAGGGGCAAAGAAAATGAAACATGCAGCAGAGTCAATACCTGAATGGCACTCTGCATGGAACTAGCAGATTCATACTGAACAAAACCAAAGCATGACCCCTGTTGCAAGATAAAAGATTGCAATGCAGAATACTTGACTATCATGAACAATAATAACTCTAAATGGAATTAGACCAAGTTAAGTTTGAGATGGACCTTGCTATTTCTAACTTGAATACCATCATGCTTGATCGGACCAAATGGCTTGAAAACTACTTCAAGTTGTTCGGCGGTGGCATGCATAGGCAGATTTGGGACAAATATGGCATAAGTCTTCACTGAAACAAGAATCAATCAAATATTTTAGAACAAACAATTAGTTGGTAACCAAAGCAGAAGGCGTTATAACATCTCATTCTCAGCATCATTCCAGGAATCAATGAACAAGAACACAAGAAGATCAAACACAAAACCTGCATGATTATCAACTATTTCAAAATTGAAACTGGCAGCTGAAGCTTGATCGGCTGCTACAGATGCACGGGACCTTTGTGTAGATTGGAAAGGGGGAGCCCTCGCATGAAATGGAGAATCATTGTTCTTCAATGCATGCACCTGGAACGAGCAGGATTATACACACAAGGCAATTGAGTATTTTTCAGGTCAGTGAGATCATAACACTAGCAAGACGGCTATAAATTTTACTCACCACTGATGCAAAAGACTTCTTTGGAGCATCCTCCTGGATTGTAGGAGCTGTCTCAGTGAGTGGAATTTCAGCACTCTGACTTGAACCAATTGAATGCTTCTCATGATCAATTCCATTTTCACTAACTGACACTTGGCCGTTGGACAATTGTTGACTATCATCCTTATGTTCATGAGTATCTTCCTCCTCTACATGGGTAGTTTGATTAGGTTCTGGGTGGTCAGAACCATGAGATGGCTCTGCAATTTTGAAAAAAACAATAAATCCATCAGAGAGGATACTTACCAGCACACTTCGAAAGTAAAAACAAAAACAAAAGAATATAGAACACCTCGAAACAAGATACTTACCTGCAGAAGAGCCAGGAGTTAAAGCAACAGGTTTTGAGGCGCTTTCTGTAACATGATTATTTGCCACTGAATCAGCCTGATCATCGGTTTCAGATTCACCCACATGTCTAAAAAAATCATTCAAGACAAAGTATCCTTTCTCTTGGGGAGCTAGAAAGAAAGATTGAGTAAATTTTCTTCTATAATTGTTGTCTCCAGTTAACCAACCAGTAACTAAAACCATCACCCCACCCTGGTATGAAAACTCAGAATCAGCAGTCAATATTTCTGCCTTATAGTTCACGTTGTCCAAGGATAGTATCCTGTCATTAATGGCCTGTTCCAAATCGAAAAATGCCAATTTATCAAAAAAAAACTACTGAAATTATAAATAAAAGTGAGCCATGCATGCATTTTATAGCTAGATAGATAGCTATTTAATTATTTGGAAAAACTTACTTGCAAAGTTGTGACAGATGAGATGACACCGTCAGGTCCAGGTCGTGTAAGGATGCTTGAATCATTGTAAAATCTGTGGACCTCCTCCGGTGCTTGATAAAGAGTAGAGTAATACTGCTCAACGAATGCATTTCCAACCATCTCTGCACTTGGTACTGCACCTGACTCATCTTCGCTCATGTGTGTTGCCATCTCGATCGATCTACATCAATACGTACAATACATGAATATATACAATATTAATGGATATATATATCATGGACAATCATATATCATCATTAATCTTTGTCGTCTGTACGTACTCTCGAAAGTGTATATATTTATATATATATATATATATATAACAGTGTTTTGTTTTGTGACTCCAAACCATTAATGCTGATCTACATGATGGGCTCAATCACCACGCAGTACGCAGCTTAAACATGAAGAAGAAAATAATTTTAAGCAATAACAAAAATAATATTCCAAAAAGAAAAAAAAGACCTTTCTGCTTATCCTTCGGGTTATTTATATGAGTAATGCTAAATATAATCGTGAAGTTCTCCCAAAACACTATTTTTTTATTCCCCTAAATAAAAACAACGCAACTACTCGAACCTCGTCGAAAACAATACCTATTAAATCAGACCTAGCTAGTTAAAATTAATCCCACTGAAATCAGCAACAACGTCATGATCAACAACATTAAACAACGTACGTACGTGAGAACGATAATCGATATTGATCCAAGAGTACGTACGAGACTAATATCATGTTAAGGATGAAGTTGTCCAAGAGCTAGCTAGCGATTAATATTGAAAGCAATTAAGCATGATAAACAGGGATATCATCATCATCATATATAATATGGCATGCATGATATATATTAAGCCGTAATCGAAGAGTGCATATATATGTGTGTGTGTGTATATATATATATATATATATATATATGATCGATGTTACCTGGGCGCGCGAGGAGATTGAAGGTACTGTAAAGAACGCTGTGGCCTGTGGGAGGCGTACGTACGTCGAGAGATCAGATCATCAAGTGGTTAATTAATTAATTTGAGAGAGAGAGAGAGAGAGAGAGAGAGCGAGAGTGATATTTTTTAGGATGGAATAGATGTGTACGTGTATATATATATATATATCATCGTGATCATAGTTTATCAGGATACGGACACGATGATGATGGAGAGCCAAAATATTCTGATCCACTAGCTAATTGATCGGTGCAGATATATATATATATATATATATATTTTGAAATAATATCTATCTAATTTCGTTGGGTTTCCTAATTCCTTATAAATTCCTAGTCCATCACGCACTCTTATAGCTAGCATATCAGACGTGCATGCAGCATGCGACAGCTAGCATATCTTAAACCTTATTTTATTTTTATTTTTATTAGGGAATGGGATTTAATTTGAACGGCCTCGATTAATTTGTTTTTGTCGTGGACCACGTTGATCATGATCGGTTCGATGTTCAGCAATATTGGTGGGGGTTCCTAATTAATATTTGTACGTACGTGTAGGATACATTAATTCTACCTAGCTAGAATATATAACTCAAGAAATTAAAAAGGAACAACATAAATCTTTTAATAAAAAACCAACATAAATAAATGTGTAATACTAGCCGATTTGTTATTGATTTTTTTTTTTTTTTTTCTATCTTATCTTTTTAGTGGCAGGTGGGCGATTAATTCGAGCTTTCTGGGATATATTAGATTTGAACGAGAAAACCATCTGATACGAACTTGAGGTCCATATCTCAAGTGAGAGAGGAAGAAAGACTCAAAATATTTCAAGCCATTATTAAACGAACAATAAATTGCTTTATGAATTTTTCTATTGTTCAATACTTTAATTTGGCTTATTCTCCCTAATCTTAGGATTTCAATCTTTTCTAATGTCTATAATTGAGAAATACTTTAGATTGAAAAATTATTTTTTAATGCCCAAATTACTTTATGAAATACTTGTTAACGCCCAAAAATGGCGCAGTCCGGAAAGGGAGAAAGATATATTTCCTAACGCGCTGAGGTGGGCTGGGCCTCAATCGGTGAGGTATGGAGCCCCTGGTGGTGATTCAGTGCGGTTGTACGATGTCTGTTCGTATATCTATGACGGTGAATAATCTTTAAATGTAGAGAAAATAAGTAGAGATAGACACATAGATTTACGTGGTTCGGCACTAGGCCTATGTCAATGGGGATTTGGGGAGTAAAGATTTCACTATAATATATTTGTTTACAATCTCTCATAACCTCTCATTTATCACTGTACAATGGGAACTGTAAATCTACTTTCTGAAGAAGATGTTCTCTCTGGGGCTACCTCTCTAGAGGTTGAAGAAGCAGCCGAAGAAAAAGCCCCCCCAAAGAAGCCTGGCCAAAAATCCCTCTAAGCGTCTAAAAGAAAAGTACTTAAAACCGTAGACATCCACTCCATTTTATCTCCTGCCCCTTTTGCTTTATGTTGTTTCTCTTTACTTTACGTCAAATCACCTATTTTCTCTCCTAACACATTACCCCTTGCTTTCTCTTGTCCTTTCTTTGTCCCTTTTTTCTCTCTCTTCATTTGTCTTCTAGTGATAGTCCCTCGATGGGCTGGGCCTTGAAAGCCATTTTGGGCTTGGTGTATTTTACACCTTACAGTTGCCCGCAATTTTTAAGGCCAATTTGTTTTTTAAAAAAAACCTTGAGAATTTTTAAGGGTAAAATATGCAATTGAATTGATCTGCCCTCGTCCGTAGAGAAATAAATTCTGAGAGCTGGCCCTGGTCATCTGTTCCTCTTGCGTTAATCAGAAAATATTTCCTAGCGCAGGGTTAGGTGGGAGATGGGTCGACCGCGTAGAGTGCGAGCGCAAAGCTTGTCTTGCGAGATAAGCGGGAGGTAGGCTCAACCGCATGGAGTGGAGCGCGAAGCCTATCTTGGCAAGATAAGCGGGAGGTAGGTTCGACCGTATGGAGTGCGAGCGTGAAGCCTATATTGGCGAGATAAACGAGAGGTAGGCTCAACCGCTTGAGTGTGAGTGTGAGTGCGAAGCCTATCTTGGTGAGATAAGCGAGAGGTGGGATCAATCGCATGGAGTACGAGTGCGAAGCCTGTCTTGGCAAGATAAACGGGAAGTAGGCTTGACCGTGTTGAGTGTGAGCGCCAAGCCTGTCTTGGCGAGATAAGCAGGAGGTAGGCTCGTTACCGAAAGTAACTTCGAAGGCTCGTTCCTAAAGATAACCCGCTAGCAGCGATTATGGTACGAGTGCTAACACTCGGCGTTCACTGGTAGATATGTTATCTCAGGTGTAATGTCGGGTAGTGAAGGACTGAACCTGCACTTCTCCGTGAGGCAGGCCAGGCATCCTTAAGGTTGGCCCGCCTGTTGACCCTCAACGGGGAATGTAAGTAGAAGATGTCTGATCGTGTTGAACTATCATCCTGGAGCGCGGCGAAGATCAGAGGCTCCGCACTACTAGAGGAGATGTTGTCTCAAAAGTAATGTTGAGCAGTCAAAAGACTGAACCCTTACTTCGTTGTGAGGTAGGTTGGGCCACCTTATGGCTAGATCCACCTGTTGACCCTCACAAAAAGGTAAGTAGGACATGCTGCAAAATTCAAACCTGTTAGTGTAAATATTTTCTAATCACAAGTGCGAAATTTGTGAACCTGAGTTGTCTTGCTGGGGTGCTGTGAAGGTCTGAGGTATTATCTGTTTAGAGTTTTGTTGCAAAAGATCACATCTCAGGAGTAGTTCGGGTAGCCGAAGGCTGACCTGCACTCCTCCGTGAGAGGAATAATGCAGCCTTAGGCATTACACTCATCCATTTAGTGCCTCACAGGGAGGTAAGTAGTTGATGGAGATTTCGTAGATGGAGATTCCGTTGGTGGAGATCCCGTCTTCGGGTAGCCGAATGCTAACCCACACTCCTCCGCGAGAGGAATAGAGTAACCTTAGGTATTACGATCATCCCTTTGGTGCCTCTCGAGGAGGTAAGTAGTTGATGGAGATTTCGTTGATAAAGATTCATTGATGGAGATTCCATTGGTGGAGATTTTGTCTTCGGGTAGCCGAACACAGACCCGCACTCCTCCATCTAGAAGGATAGAGTAGCCTTAGGCATTACACGCATCCCTTTGGTACCTCGCGGGGAGGTAAGTAGTTGATGGAGATTTCGTGCTACAGGGATTGATCATGTTAGTGAAAACAAAATCCACATAAGTTTTGAAATATACAAACCAGAGTATTTAGGTGCTATGACTACTTTTTGCTTGTTGATGTTTGCCTGCTGCTTGACCTAAATTTTCCTTTGTGTTTGTCATTTCTTCTCTTCCTTACTCTTCATTTTTATTTTCATTTTTTTAGGTGCATGCTTGTCCGTGATTTCTATCCGTAGGGTCGAGTGGAGGCAGCTTGGTGAGTCGAGACTCCTTTGGCCATGCTTGTGGAGGCCAAGCGGGGGACTAGTGGAGCACGTTGCATGGGCCATGCAATGTGTGCTGCATGTTGCCCACGTAGGCAAAAAAATCTGGTGGTCGTGTGCTAGAGGTTGGTGGCTCAATCACCCAGGTCGTGCACTTGTTCACGCCGAGAATCCTGTAGTAGGGCAAGGTTGGTGTGGAGTCTACCATTTATCGTGGAAGAGTCCGAGGCGCTTCCATGGCCAAGGAGTTACATGGCCGTGGAATTTGGGTGATGAGTTGTCACTGGCCGAGGTGATCTATGGTCAAGGACACTATTGGGTTGTCACTGGCCAAGGGAGGCTTTGGTCGAGGAGACCTCTGTCAGTGGTGCATGGCCGTGGGCAAGGAGATCTCTAGTCGTGGTGCATGGCCGTGATGTATGGAGATCTCTGGCCAATGAATTGCTTGGCGACAAATGTACTGGCCATGGAGACCATGGCTGTGGAAGTTACAGGCCGAGGGAAGACCTAGGTTGTGGAGCATGGCCGAGGAGTGGAGGTCTTTCGAAGGGCCAGGGGAGACCTCGGTCGTGAGCTGGCCAATGAGTCTAGTGCACATTTTGTGCACTAGGTGCATGGACGAGAGGAATGGCTGGGTAAGTTGTGGTAGTCGGGGACCACCATGGCATCTTTAAAAGGTGCCGGTGACCCTCGTAGTGGCCTCTGGCGAACTCTGGCAGCTCATGGCAGTTGTCGTGAGCTGGCCGAGGAATCTAGTGCACTAGGTGTGTGGCACTAGGGTCAGTCATGGTGGTCAGGGACCACCCCTTAGACGACAGAGGATGCCGGCGGTCCAAGTGGTGACCGTCGGTTGGATTAAGAGGCTCACGGAGCTTGCTACGTGCACAAAGTACATGGTTGAAGGCCACTATTGCCCTCCGTGCATTAGGGCATGCCGAGGGTGACGTGCATCCCTTACCGTGCATGGCATTGTTCATGCCATGCACGATACATGCACTGTGCGCTCGAGCACTGTACGCTTGTGCACTGTGCACTTGTTTGTTCCTGCTTGTATACTCAAAGTGTATTGCATCCTTACATGAATGCCCCTTTGTACAGTTTCCTTAAAGGGTACTGAGCATTTGCAATTCAAACGGCGAGTAACTTGGGGTTCCCATCTAGGCGAGAAAAGGTTTACTCGCCCGGTTTTTGCCTTAGTGTTTTTTGTAAAAATAAAAGCCTGAATGTTGAGAACACTTATTTGGAAAAACTTCATCTGCTCGTTCAGAGATTTTAGCACTCTGGAAAATCATCATTCTTCTACTCCTGGTGTAAAAAGTAACTCAGATCCCACAAACGGCGCCACTGTTAACTCCCAAAAACGGCGCAGCCCGAAAGGGGAGAAAGATCTATTCTCGAAAGCGCTGAGGTGGGCTGGGCCTCAATCGGTGAGGTGTGGAGCCCCCGGTGGTGATCCTGTGCGGTTGTACAGTATTCGTGCATACATCCATAGAGGTGAACAGTATTTAAGTGCAGAGAAAATAAGGAAAGATGAGCACACATATTTACGTGGTTCGACACTAAGCCTATGTCCACGGGGGTTTGAGAAGTGGAGATTCTACTATAATATGCTTGTTTACAGTCTCTCATTTTCTCTCATTTGTCACTGTACAATGAGAACTGGAGATCTACTTACTGGAGAAAATGTTCTCTCTGGAACTCTCTCTCTATAGGTTGAAGAAGGAGCTGAAGAAAAAGTCCCTCCAAGAAGCCTGGCCAAAAATCCCTCTAAGTGTACAAAAGAAAAGTCATTGAAATCATAGTCACACTCTCCTTTTTATTTCTTACCCCCTTTGTTTTATGTCATTTCTCCTTACTTTACCTCATATCACTCATTTTCTCCCGTGACACATTCCCCATTGCCTTCTCTTGTCATTTCTCTATCTTATTTTCCTCTCTTCTTTTGTCTTCTAGTTGATGATTCTTCGATGGTTGAATCTTGAAAATTATTTTGGACCTAGTGTATTTTACCCCTTTACAGGGTTCATAATTAATATTTGTACGTATGTGTAAGATACATTAATTCTACCTAGCTAGAATATATAACTCAAGAAATTAAAAGAACAACATAAATCTTTTCAAAAAAAGAAAAGAACAAAATAAATAAATGCGTAATACTAGTCGGATTTGTTGCTAATTTTTTTTCTCTCTCTTATCTTTTTAGTGGCAGGTGAGCGATTAATTCGAGCTTCCTAGGATATTATATTTGAAGGAGAAAACCCTCTGAAACGAACTCGAAGGTCTATATCTCCAGTAAGAGAGGTAGAAAGACTCAAAATTGTCCAATACTTTAATTTGGCTTATTCTCCCTAATCTTAGGGTTTCAATCTTTTCTAACTTTTATAATCGAGAAATACTTTAGATTGCAAATTTATTTTTTATCTAATATGTCGGTTTATATGTGTACTTTTATCGAATCCTTTTGTGGCTGTAGCAATTTTCATTTTAATCATGATTTTTCATATGCTTAATTACTACATTAATTTATGAATACACTTCTAAGAATATATTGGAAAAATAAAATAAAATAACAAAATCATATCATTTAATTTGAAGTTTATAAAATAGAGTTTCTTTTCTTTTCTTTTTTTTTTCTTTTTTTATAAAGAGAGAACTTAAAAGATATCACGTATCTCGTTAATATTGAAAATTTTCTTTAATATAAAATGAGCTAGGTATAGTCATAAGTCGTACAAGTACAATACACTCATTTTGAAAAAGAGTGAGATTCATTATTAAAAAATTAATTTTTTTTATGTGGGTCTCATATTTACTCAATTTTTCAAAAGAAGTGGACGGCGCTTACGCACTCTATGACTATAAATTTCATTTCTCATATAGAATATGATCAATTATTAAATGCAAGATTGTGTCTCCTTCCTCCATTCACCCATTTTGTCTATCAAGATTTCTTTTGCTTAGTTTTATTTTGTTTTCTTTAATGTTGAAAAGACAAATCTACAGCTTTCCGCCAACTCCTGAAAGACACGTGCGACACAAACAGATTCACAGGTCGAAAATCATTCAGAAGAAAGTTGTGGTTTTGCGAAAATCACTACACGTGATTCTCACGGGCCGCCAACATTTGCGCATAGTCCTCATGCGCAACTCCTTCCGGCAGCTCTTCTCGACACACGTCCTAGATCACCGAACTCACCAAACCTTTTAGATATGACATTTGTGACTGAAAAGAGACAAGTGTTGTTGCTTTCACAGGCCGTCACAGATTCCAAAATCTACCGGAGTTGGTCCAAACTGGAATCCATCATTTTCGCATTTATTTTACTGCTTTCCTTTTTTGTTTTCTTATTGTTAATTAAAAAAGAAAGTTCGTCTCTTGGACATTTATCTATAGAGGTTGAGTCATCTCTTTTTATGAAGGCTGAAATTGAGTCTTTGTTTAAGCAAATCGGCATAGAGTGTAGTCTCTTGGATGTTTGTCTGTAGAGAGTATCAGCAATAGTAAAAATCAGACTACTTACAAAAAGAAATATGGTACCAGTGGAGTTCCAAATGCATTATTTTGATTTATGATGCCATGTTTGATATGAGAACATCCCAGAATGCATCCGGTCATAGATGTAAGTCTTACTGATGAATGAATGATAATAGTTTTCCTTAAAAAAAAAAAAAATTACAAAGCCCCTTTCATTTAATTTGAAATTTATAAAATAGAGCTTTTTTTCAATAAAATAATGCTGAAAAAAGTTATAAATATAAAAATAATAAAATCTCAAATAATTTAACGGGAAGATTGTTCCGTTAACTTTTGCAAATATCAGAAGCTGGGTGAGGAACGAACTCACGACCTTTCGCTTACGAAGCGAACGCACTACGACTATGCTACGGAAGCTTCACTTGCGTGTTCATTTTGCCAATTCTAATTTTCCTTTTTATATACGGCAGTCTGAACCCGAACGTCAAGTATCACTTACACTCATCCTTGCTTAGCTTAGAAATTTCTTTTATAAAAAATATTAATGTTATTTGAAATTTTTTACATCACATATTATCCACAAAAATAATTTGATTTATAAGATTCAAATTAAAATTTATCTTACAAATTAAATTATATCACGTAGATGATGTGTGGTATAAAGACCTTCAAACGGTTTATCTATAGAGAGTTCTAGAAGTTAAGACCATACCAGTCACAAAGGAAATTTTCTTTATGACTGGTAAAGCTCTAACTGTGAGTAGTTGGCTTGTAATATGAGTTTTTCCCTGTATGTATCAGTCACAACTGTAACTTCGCTTTAATAAATGAGTGAAATCTATTTTCCATTAAAAAAAACTAATAAATCAAAATAATATATATAGGTAATTAAAGATATCAAACCAAAATTTAAGAAATAGGTAAAATAATGATGACAAGATTTTGGTCATGAAATGATAACTTTTGAATAACTCTTCAAAAGAAAAATCATTCCGGAAGTTAGTCATCACCTTTGAATTATACAAGTAACTTATTACAATCAAATTTGCAATGCCACCAAGATCACGGCCTTCGTTAGGTATCGAGATCAAAAGATATATAATACATCTATATATATATATATTTTTTTTAATTTATCAAACAGTCAATTTTTTTTTTTTTTATAAAATTATTCTTAATTTCTATTCTATAATAAAAGAACGACTTTAGAACCTACCCAATAGAAATTCATGTGATAACTATTATTGATAGTGTCTAAACATTATTTACCCACTTCGTTTCTTTTTCATCGTATTGTATTTTTTTGTCCTATCTTCGTTTTTTATGTCCCACGTAATCTGAGCTACCACATATGCATTAGATTCATAGAACTTGTACAATTTGCGCAAGATCCCACGACCATCAGGCACCATTTTTAAGCATGTAAGAGCTTTGGCAATGGCTATGCCATTGCCAAGTCTAAAATTTAGCTAGAATCTTAATTTTTGACTATATATTTAACTTTTGACTAGTCATCTTAACTTTTGAAAATATTGGACTAGTCATTTTAAAGTCAAAATAATAATATTATATTAAATATTTTAATAA